>JAOXJJ010000551.1:210099-239222 GCA_025769935.1 Phoenix roebelenii
TTAGACGTGAGATATTGCCAATGCTTGTGCAGACGGATTCTAAGAGTTAATGGTCACAAATTTTTAGCCTTTAGATTCTGGTTACTTGGAGGAGATTAAAAGGTTAGAGATTAATTTTTAGGGTTAGATGAGTTTCTAAAAGACAACAAAATAAGTTAATTGTTAAATAAGGAACTTAATTTGGCGGAGCCCACTGAGAGGCCAGTTGTAGAAGAAAAGAGAACATAGATGGTGGATGGGGTGTTATATGCCCCTCTGCATCAATAATCTCTCTTCTCTATCTTATTTCTCTTGGATTAGCCAATTTAACGGTCATATAGCCCTTCAAGAAGGTGCTTTTTAGAGTTTTATGCATTAAAGTATCCTATGCTTTTTGTGGATGAGGATTGAGTATTTGAAAATGTTATGAAGCTTGTATTGTTCTTTAAAGCCATAGATACCTTCTTTTCCTCTTCTTCGCCTTCGAACATTTATGAGTAAGTACCCATCCAAAACATCTTCTGCATCGAGACTTCATATGTTGCTCTCTCCAAGATCTTCCCCTGCTTCTGTAGCATGCTCTTCTTCATTTACTTCTCCATGCTGTTCTAGTATAGTTTTTCACCTTTCTGCTGATTTTCCCTCTCTTTTTATAATTATTCTCCCCTCCTCTCTCTCCTTTTTGGCATTGGTATTTACTTCTTTTTCTCATTGGTATCTCCCCCATCGCCAATGGTTTACTTTAGCTTTTCTCTCTTGGGGCAACCAAGGTTTCTACTAAAGAAGATCTTTTGCAATAAAGGGCTTCTTTGTCAACCTGCTTCTCAAGGTGTCACTCTTGAAGAAGATTGTGTTGTTTAAAACAAAGACTAGAGGCACTCCTTGGTTGCCAAAGTTATCACTAATAGAGCTCATCTTCCAGCTCTCGTTCTTCCTTGCTGAAGGCTTAAAAACCATTGTTGATGTGGAGGCAAAGATCTTGAACTGATCTGGTCATGTAATAGCAATCTTGAACTGTTCATGGAAGACTGTTTGAACTGCCTACACTACTTTGTTCATTTACATATATCTGATGTTGTTCGGCAGCAGAACTCCAGAGCTCATTCTCTTGCAATATTTGCTTTTAATCAGAATATTCAACATCTTGTGATTATCCCCCTGAATTTCCTTCATTGCTGCAATGCTGTTGTACTTTTTTCTTTATCAGAAATAAAATTACTTATGGGCTTGCTTAAAAGAAACATTTATGTTTGTCTACCCATCTTCTTCCTCCTTTCCCTTGCTCTTGTCCTTAATATTCCTATGCTTTCAGAGGCCTATTGCTATGATCTACAAGATTTCAGATCACATCTAGATTTTAGTTCAATAGCAAAAAGACTAATTGCAGCCTATATATGTAAAGGGGTTGCTTTGGTTGCTATTTGATTGTAGATTTGGGATGTTAGTGAGTGTGAAGGAACATGAACATAATTGACAACATTAATTTTGAAATCTCAAATTGCTTTTTGATGCAGGATCTGAAGGAATATGAATATATCCAACAACGTGCAGACAAATTTCAAAATGTCAATCTGCTGATCTCATGCAGGACAACCTAAAGGGAAACACTTGATGTGGAGTCCTAAGATGATGCAGTTGCATGAAAATCGATAGATGATATTAAAGTGGAATATTAATTATAAAATCAGCACTGAGATGGAATAAGATTTTAGGTAGAAACTATCACCAAGTAAAGAATCTAATAGGCAATGCAAATGAGTTAACATGACTTATTTGATGCTTCTGACTGGAAGGGCGATTATCAGATTAACATTATTCAAGAAAATAAGTTACCGATCTACAGAAGAAAACTAATAGCGATGGAGAAATCTGGAAGATTCCTATTTGATGGAGGTTGTTCAGCTTTGGATGGTCGCATGGAGAAGTCCTTTTCAATCCCAATCGGCAAGCTATGTGATGCAAGAGCAGTGGAGCCAACCATTTTGGATCAACCCATTTGAGATCACGCTATATATTTAATCCAAATGGGAGTCTAAAAATAAAGTAATAAAATTCTGTTGAAACAGCATCTATTAGATATTTAATAGATTGTGGTTAAATTTTAATTGTTTTGGTTCTTCAATACATCTTTTAGAGTTTCTAAAATTTGGTTCATGTGTTGCTTGGAGTTTGTAAAAGTAACTATTGTTTGTATCATTTAGAAAGTTGTAATATTAAGGCTAGGTAGTAGAGAAAGTGATGTAGCCCCTCAAAAGACTGGAGATTGCAAGTTTTAAACCAGTATTAATTTGGTTTCAGATCGGAAGATAGATCTGAATTCAAAATCCTTGAATCTGTTCTTTCAACTGCTGGTATATTTAGCCTCTCATCTGATCTCAGATCTGTCTATCAATGATAATTCTGTCTTTTAGCAGCAGCATTTAGCATAGTAGACTGAGAAGATAGTAGAAAAGAGGGAGAAATAATAGAATAGATGACTAAGAAGATAGGGAGAAGAAAGAAGGCCTGCAGCCTCTTGTAATCTCAAAATAACTCACATGCAAATTCCCCGAGACCTCCCTAAGCAGCAGGCATTAACTCTTTTAAAGAGGTTTGACCAATCACCGATTCTAGTTTGTAGGACTCTTTTAAATAGAAAATAAATAGACTTTAAACTGCTACTTAGAAGCCCTATCAGATGATCGCTAGCTGGTCAAAATTTGACATCTGATATGACTCCTGACCAAGAAAAGGAACTAGAGAACTATGACTAAAATACCCGAATAAGTTCTGCTACTGTTCACAGGACCGTAGTGTGAAGAATAGCTAGGGTACTATTAGGTTCAATTAGGCTTTATTGCTTCACCAATTCACTTCTGTTGCACATAGGCTTGTCCTTGAGCTTGAGTAGATTTGCTTGATTTCCCTCCTGGATACAAGCCCAATATGCCTTTACCTTGATGAAGTGCTGTTTTGCTGGCTATTCTTGATTTCTTCTTCTTGTTGGAAGTCACAACTGGTGGAAGTAGGTTGGAGAGTCAACTATGTCATTTGTAGATAAAACTGTGGTGTTGGCTTCTGCATCATCCTGAGCACCATAGTCGCACGACAATGTTCACCCCAATAGAGTACGAGTAGCAACATGGGAACTGCATCACTTTCTCTGTATAGCCATTCTCAATTAAAGAGCTAACCAAACATTACTGTTTCACAACAAGATGCTCATGGTCATTAGGCCTTGTCGATAGGGATGTTCTTTGTGCTCTCTTCAAGTTCTCCTCAACCAAATTGATGGGGACCACATTTTCTGTATTTGCATCATCAAAGATGAGATAGCAGTCTTCCTTTGCATGTCATGTGCATTTTGAAGATGGTGGACGTCTGCCAATCATGATTAGGTTTGCTTCTGTGCATGAATGACCTTATGTATGAAAGACATCTCATCTCTAGTATCTTCTTCAAGTGTCACACATACATAAAGAACCTCTTTCTCTTCTTCTTCCTCAAGACTTTGCATCTCTGAGATTTGTTTCATCCAGTATCAACTTTTTCTTAAGATATACTCAAAATATGTCCAGGTCCTGCGCAATGATTACACCTGATGCTCTCTTTCTTGGCCGATCCTCTGAATTTTTTGGAACTGTCCTTTGGAACTGTCTTTATAGTGATAGATCCTGTTTCAACTGAAGGGCCTTAGTTGTGGAATTAACTGAGAGTCTATAGCTGGCTTCCAATCACTATTCATTGATTTACTTCTCATCAATTTGCAAGCCATTTGAAAAGCTTCTTCCATTATCCAAACTTGAACAGTCACAATCTCATGCTGTATAGATTGCTCCAGACTTGCATGATTAACAAGCTACGAGGACATCTTTTGACTCATAAATCCCAGTACTGGTTACCAAGTAAAAAAGAAAAATTGGGAAACTTACAGCGACACCCCTTCAACTTTTCACAATTTACACGTACACCCCAAAACTTCTAATGTTTTCAATTAAACTCCATAACTTAGGTTTTGGTTGCAATGTGGCCTAGTCGTCCATCTCCATGAGAATTCCTGAACATGTAATTGTCATGTGAGATAAGTTTAGACAAAATTCCATCTATATTCTTGTCCTTTGGATTAGAAGAGGAATTGTGTTTTGGCGAGAATAGAAGGCGATCACGTCGCGATCATGTAACTCGTTATGTTCCTCATTTTTTCCTTTTCTGAGCAGGCACTTCCCAATTCAGTTGAGTCCAGTCAAGAGAGAGAAGAGGAGAGAGCAGAGGGAGAAAAGAGGAGGAGCTAGCGGAGGGAGAAGAGAGGAATCTGAAAATCGTCTATGGCTTTAAGCATGAAGTTCGCCCAAAGCTTCGGCCAAAGTTCCCGCCAAATCCTTTTTGTTTTCTGCAGTTGTGGGTTGAGAGCTCCATTGAAGCCTCATGGACCACAGCCAAATCTCGGATTCAGTTCTATGGGTGTTCCATCTATGAGGTAAGGAGTTTGCTGCATTTAACTAATTTTCTAAGCAAGAACTATCACAAATGTCTTAAATATAGTAAAGTAGACAAGAAGAGAATGTGGATTTTTTCAATGGCATGATCCTCCATTCTCACCATGTTCCATAGAGGCGATCAACAAGTAGATGCAGAAAAATGAGAATTTGGAGAATGAGATCCAAGCTTGCTGATGGAGGAAAAGATACTTGACATGGTGCCTAGTTGCTTCCTAGATGGTCACAGGAGGTTTGTTGGCATCGAAATGGAGCGCCAGGAAGTGGGATGGGAGGGTTAATATAAAGGTTTTCATCCCATAAGTAGCTGTAGATGTAGTCATGTAGCAGTCAGAGGAGAGGCCAATTGTAATTTTTTTTAAGTTTTGGGGTACTATAAACTTATGGGATCTGTTTGTAATATTTTAAGAATGCAGTGAATGAGAATGTGCGCGTTCTGGTACTAACTATATTCTTAACTCTGATGTCTAAAGACAAGAACAACGTGTTATGTCTTTTCTGACACCGTGAAATCACATTTCAGCCATTAGCGAACCCAGGTTGCTTTTGGAGCCCAAATATATATATAGTAAATTTTTGGGGTCTAAGTGTTAGTATTGTAAATTTTTAGCATCGGTCTATAATATTTTAAGAATGTGGTGAATGGAGATACTTGCTATCTGGTGCTAGCCATGTCCTTAGGTCACATGTTTATAATGCTTTTTACATAGTAGAATCACATTTCAGCCACTAAAGTTGATATTTAATGGCACTAACCATCTAATACTCAAGCTAATGCCTAAGGGCATTACAGTTGATGCTGAAGGGTATGGAATCACATTTCAGTTAATGGAACGAGGCTAGTGAATGACTTAAGCTGCTGATATTTAAGTTTCAGCGATACAAATGAAATAAACTTAACATGCTGCAAACAAAGCTGCTGAAACATAAGTTGATATTAAATCCTAAAAATTCTGTAAACCAAGTCAAGCTGCTGAAAGTGCCATATTCAATTGAAACAAAACTGAAAGTATCGCATTCAACTGAAACAAATAGCCGAAAGCGTCACATTCAATTGGAACAAAAGTATAAGATTTAGCTGTGCCATCACATTTAACTGAAACAAAAGTCTCACAAGACAAATAGTTGAAACAGAAGGGTGGGTCGTAGTTCACATTCACCATTACATGAAGGCATCACATTCACCATTACATGAAGGCATCACATTCACCGTTACATTCAGCTGTGCCATTAACCAAAAACAAAAGTATCACATTTCACATTCACCAATACATGAAAGTGTCATATTCACCATTACATTCAGCTGTGCCATAAACCAGAAACAAAAGTATCACATTTCACATTCACCATTACATGAAAGTGTCACATTTACTATTACATTAAGTTGTGCCGCAAACCAAAAGTATCATATGGTGTATCAAAAGGTATCAAATGGTATCACAAAGTGTGCCATTCGGCTGTACAAAAGGCAAAATGGTATTAGAAAAGGAAAAAAAAAATGGTACAAAGGAGTATCAAATCCTCCATGGCTTACAAAATGCTCTACCTCCTTCCTTGAAAACATGATAGCTACCGCTGAATGGCAACAGAGGCTTTCGGTGAGATCAAACTTCCAACAGCCAAATATCTCCTTTCTAAGAACTACAAAAGTATCATCTGGATGATCAACCTCGAAATTGCCCTATCACCCTATGTAATGTGGCAATCCATGGCATACAGCTTAGCTAACTCAACTTTTTTCTGGATTTTAGGACATATTGGACCCAATTCCTCCGCAAAGCCTGTGTCTTAGCTTGGAAGCGTTGCATAAGAAGCTTTCTTATAGTCTCTAGTAAAGTTATAATAGGCCTGTCCCTAGCTTCCATGATATAACTATTGAAACATTCACATATGTTGTTCAAAATCATATCACACCTATAAAAAATTTATACAACAAAGCAACAAAGGTTAGTACAATATGATTGGTGAGGCCAATATGCTAAGGGATACAATTAAAAAAGCCTCACACTTTGGTTTGCTGAATGCATGTCTACAGCACGAAGATAAATCCTGACTAAGCAACCATTCAGTTGCTTTTGCATTCAAATCAGCCATAGCTTTCATTTTAACCAAAATTCAGGGACAGTGCATGCCCTTGCTGCTACATACGGTTTATCTTTAAAGTTTCTTCCCTTCCACTGCTTGCTAAAGTTGGCATGTAAATGCCTCGCACAAAACCTATGATTAGCATTTGACATGATGGAGTTGAAGGTCTCCACTATATAACAAACCAAAACAAAGGTTAGTATTTTATAATTGGTGAGGCTAATATGATAAAAATGAATGACCAAACCTCAACTTCTGCCTATCTGATATGACATCCATCCTTTTTTTGCACCATCCCTGTATCTCCCAAAGATTGGTAATAAGCCAACTCCAGTTGTCCTTGTTCTTGGCCTCCACCACTTGCCCACGCAATGGGAAATATGTCATCATTCCCATCTCCCAATAGATACCAAACCCTTTAACACTCCAATTGGCATCAGACTTGATATCCACCATGTACTTCCGACTAAGTCGTCTGGAGTTCATATTGTGGTTTTTAAAATGCTTGCCACAATTGAGTAGGCTGAAATTTCTTGATTTGATATGTCTCTACTTTTTGAGGGGAGAGGCATGGATCCTCCACCCAAAATTCTTCTTGCACATTACGGTGACTCTGGCCCTTTTGTAAACATAGTCAAAGCCTCTTGTATCAAATATTGCCTAAGTGCCTTCCTAAATACATGCATTGAAGCAAAAACATGCCAAACTTCAGCCATATAGGCCTGCCAAAATCAATTTCCCCATTGAACTCGGAAGAACTAGAATTCTCCAAGCCTTCTCCTTTTGAAGAGCTACAGAAGCTTTTAACGTTGTCGCTATCAGGTGACTCAGATTTCCTACCAATCAATTCATCATCTGCTTGTCTAGTTTCTTCCTTACTTTGTCCTCCAATTTCTTCTCCCTGTTGCTTCTAGACCTCTATCTCGGCAATGGAGTCATCAACATAATACTCAAAGAGGTCATCACCCTCCTCATCACTTTTCTTGAAGTCACTCAGGGACAAGTCACTGCCACTGCCACTATTTTCTTGCACTTCTTGTAGAGGTCTCTTACAAGGCCTTCTTCCCTGTTCATGTGTTACCTCACGTCCTTCCTCTTCAATATTCGCATTTGCTAAACTCTTCTCTTCCGTAGAATGCTTTAGAAACCTATCTTGTGGTGCAACATGATAAGCACCAGCTGCTTCTTCGTCCTGCTGGGTGGATGAGAGTGCAAGAGTTTCCTCCACTAGATCCAAATCAATTTCATCCACACCATGCTCCACGTATACTGCTATGTTGCTTAGGCTTCTGTATCCTCCATCATCTTCAACTCATCCATATCATTATTAAGTGTCCTTGGTCTCTCTTCTATTGACTGCCCAATGAGTAAATAATACAACTATTCAATCTTCTGGTGACTGAGATCCTGGGTCTAGTTCTCTATCTGAGTCATGCTCATCTCATCTCAGTCACAATTGTCATAGTTCTTGACAGTCCCACCCACATACTGCATTGTGGGGAGAAACAAAGGCAACCTCCATGGTGGATCTCCAAAGTGAAAAGCTCAAAAGCCTTGCTGCATTCATGCTAAAACAGTGTTAACAGATATGGAAGCCAAGTGCGCAATGCCATGCAGTCATGTGGGCAATGCCATGCAATCATGTGGTCATATGGTGATAAAGCCATAAAGTCTAACATAAACAATCATGTGGTTCCCAATCATATGGTCCTCAATCTATCTCTTCTTATGAGATCATGAACTCAATTGAAAAGTATGGGTTATTTAACTAGAAGTCAACTTATTGTGTATGCTTATAATACTGCAGATTGATGTTACTTAACCTAGTAGCACATTGATTGAGGAATCTTAGAAAGATAGCACCTTGATTATGCAACTTTTGAGGGATAATCTCACCCTGTGGACCTCTGACATTCTATAGGATGAAGATAATAGTTTGTTGCAGGGATTGTGCTCCCTGCAGGTTCTTATTTGTTAGATCAGTACAATGAAGATAGGGCTTTTCTATCTCCAACTAGGAAATAAGGGTGAACATTAACTACGAAGATTGAGCTCCAATTTTTAAAACTATCACATATTCAAATAGTCTAAACAACAAACCGAGCAATAATTAAATGCAGATATACGAAACCTAGAATCTTCTTACCTATTTGAGGATTTCGGGAATAGCCTTTGACTAGAGCACGTCGGCAAACTAGTGGGGCACAACTTCCACCTTGGTTATGGAGATGGAAGGAGTGGGAGGAGGTTATCTATTAGGGAGAGGGATGGAGTCGAAATGGAGAAGGAAATGAGAGCACGCAGAGATGGAGGAGGAGGGCTTAGTTAGGCTGAGAGGGTTGTGCATCGGCTGCTTGTCCAGAATGGAGGGGGAAAGCAGAGGGATAGATTGGGTGCCTTGTCGGAATGGAGGATGAAATAGTAGGGATTGGTGGGGCATTGGCAGTGATTTTGCCCCGAATTCAAATTTTAAAATCCAAGGGTACATTAATCATTTTGCATTAGAGCTCGGGTGGACATCTAGGGTACATTGCAAACAATTTGTAACTCTTAGGGTCTAATTGAAAAGATTAGAATGTTTGGGGTATAAGTACAAATTGCAAAAAGTTGAAGGGGTGCCTCTATAAGTTTTTAAGAAAAAATTGTACGTACTCTAAAACAATCTTATCCTTTCGAGCGTGCATAATCCATCGGTGAAAATGTACAGTGTGATATCTATTTCTTCTCAGCCCATGTAGCTACTTCTTTAAACCTCCTATTGAGTTCTCTTTGTCATCCACACCACATATAAGTTGCACCTTTCAGCTTTGTTGCTGCAAATTGCACTTTTCTTTCACTCAGTTAGTGCCAATTAAAGATATTGTCACAACTAGACAACCAATCAAAGAAAACTCACGGGTCCATAGTTACCTGAAAATCAGGCACATCCAACTCTACACCCTTATTAGGCATGTTGCAATGCTTGACAATTCATGCATACATCGCTACATGATGTGGCTTTCCAATTGAGAAATTTTCATTTATGTGTTCGCTGATCCAAACTTTTGCAATGTGCTACTTGTTATCCATGCACTTCAAACTCATTTTTTTGCTTTCCCTGATTTTAGAAGGTTCTAAATTGCTAGCTTATGATATTATTATCAGCATATGACTGATTTTGAGAAGAGAAATTAGCTTATTTGTTTCCCCAATATTTGAATTAAAAGTAGATTTTTCTGGAATATCTTAGGGCTGTTTTCCAATTGCATCATGGGGCTTAATATGGACATTATTTCCAATTTTGAAGAAGAGGGCTAATCTGAATTACCTTTGTCCAATTGCTTTAGGATTTCCGTAACTTCATCAAATCATTCGTCCATCTTGTCAATCCCTTGCTCCATATTATCCATCTGCAACGTAGTTGCTTCTAGTCGCTGCTGCATATTGCCTATTTTTGGCCCCAATTTCTCTAGTGCATCCTCATGTTGTTGCAGTCTCATCACATTCTGCCCTATCAACCATTGCTGCTGCTTTTGAATGAACTGTCAGTGTAGGATCTCCTGATGCTCTATTACCAATTCTGATGTGGCCTATTAAAGGACTGTAGACTGCAAGGTTTAAACCAGCAGTAATTTGATTTCAAATCCAAAGTTAGATCTGGATCCGAACTCAAACTTGAATCTGTTCTTTCAATTGATGGTATAAACAGCCTCAGATCTGATCCCTTATCCCTTACTCAATGATAATTCTGTTTTTTTTTTTTCTTTCTGGTTACAGATAATTCTGCTGCTTGGCAGCAATATTTAGCACAGTAGTGTGAGAAACATGTTGAAGAGAGTAGGAGAGAGAGATAAGTATAAAAATTGATGAATAAGAAGATATGGACAGGAAACAAGGCCTGCAGACACTTTTAATCTCAAAATAACTCATGTATTAATTCCCAAAGACCTCTCTAAAGAGCCAGCTACAAACTCTTCTAACGATGCTTGACCGGTCACTGATTTTACTTTCATTAGGACATATTGAAATAGGAAATAAACTGACTGTGATCCCCTTTGGATAAGCACCAGCCAGGCTATAAAATTTTACTGCATGTAAGACTCCTAACTAAGAAATAAAGACTATAATATTACAACTAAAATGCCCCAAAATAATCCTGGTTATGGCTCATGGTACTATAGCAGGAACAGTACCCATGAACAGTAGCCAGAGTACTGATGGAATTCATTGGGCTTCTTTGCTGCACTAGAAACAAATGGTTCGCGAATCAGTGAAGAATGAAGAATTGTTATATTTGAGCTATCATTTAGTGGGCTCTAGTCCTAGATTTAACTTCGCCTGCTTTCCTTTCCTCTTTTCCGATCTCTTTTCTCCTCTTTTTTGTAAGTGTTTGAATGCCTAGAAATCTGGCTGATTTGAGTTAATTTATTTTATTCTATATCATTTTTTTGAAGCCATATGAGCTATGTTCATTTTGAGGTTATTCAATTTATATATAAATGAAATGGCTGTTGACATATTGTTAAATATATGACATATTATCCTATTTTTAAAATCTGTATCATTCACTATTGTTCTAATTTCTTGCATTCTGTTGATTTGTGGGAAGCTTATCTTCCTTAATAAGAAGGTTGACTATGTTTATCAACTGAGCTTTCTGACTATTTAACCACTGAGAAAACAAAGAAAGTTGTCTGATTTGATTTAAATATATATATTTTTAATTCCATTCAAACAGTAAAGAACAAAGAAATGAAGTAGGGTTCTGAGACTTCTGACTAAATTTATAAATTTGGTTCTCTAAAACTCAAGTTTATAAAAATGACTTCCATAATATGTGACAGCCAAGTAAGTCTTTTATATAGGCTGCATGGATTTGCTAAAAGGTTGTTTCTTTTGCCCTTCCCCTTGTCCTTACCCTTCCCTTCAATTTGATTAAAACATGTATTTTATTTACTTTATCACTGATTCTACATCACCCTATGCACACAGCATTTCCACATGCTCCTCTAATTTCATGTGATCCATCATTCTTAGGTGGTATTATGTCTCTGCTGGTGGCATCATCAAACATGCCTTGAAGTTGAATAAGAATTGGCAGGAACATCTTTATTTTTTGAAGATTTCACTCTCATGAAAAGCCTTGGAGGAGGTAGATGTGACATGCCTTCTGCCTCTTCAAACAGATGATAAATGGCCATGATAATTTGAATCAATCAAAGCTCTCCTGACAGAGTCACATGCTGCTATCATGATCCAGAGACACCATTTTCTGAAATCCATTAGGATAACAAACAAGTGTTTTCGGTAATCTAGGGCCTTCATCTTTCAAGGATAGCATTATAGATAGCAACACATCATTTCGATGCTCTAAGACCTTGTGGTACATGGAATAAAGGGTATGCTGAGCCATTGATTTTGACCTCCAAGGAAGGAAGCCTTTACTTTCCTTCATAGAGCATAGCAAGTCACCTGTCCAGGACCTGCATCTCCACCATCTGCAGTCCCCTGCCCCCCTTGGCATCTGCATGCCAATCTTGTGCGGGCTGAATAAGCGATTCAGTTGTCTGGACTTTAAGACCATGAAACATTTGTTGACTGGATCACTTCACTCTTCCTGGCATCAATAAAGGGATGGAAATGCATTTCATGAAAGCTAAGCTGAAGATGCCAGAAAACTGGTGTTAGCATCAACATGACGCCAATGGTCAATCCAATATCGAGAGGTTATTATTTGGGTGGTGATTATAGAAGAAAATTGCAGCTGATTCTGCTTGTTGACCACACCCAGCATATGTATCTTATTACAGTCCCCGTCCAATTACTGCTTGATGGAAGTTGATTAGAAAATTTTTCAGGGCTACTCATCATTGGGACAAAAGCATAATCTTTTAGGATGTCAAGACTTGGTTTAAAATTGGATCTGAATTTACAGGTGGCCAACTGGTTCTGTTAACAAAGTTGTCCACAGTTGTTGCAAGACACATGGGTTTAAGTCTCGCCTGCAACCCTGAAAAATTTGTTTTCTCAATAAATTGGGTGGGGGATAGAAACCTCCTTCCATTCCATAAAAAAAGGTTTTCAATTCAACACATATCTGAACATGTCAGTAACTTTGATCATTTGAGCCAAAACCAATATTGGTACATATCCTTGTTAAAGGCTCTTTTAGAGAACCTTGGTCATGTTCTTTGAATTTAAAATAATAATTCTGGAAATGAATATAGATTAAAATTCTTTGTTACATATCTTGAGTTAGATGTATGCATTTTGTTATAACATAGATATTGGTAACGATTTAACATATTGGAGATGTTTCGTTACTGAAATTGCATAGGAAGAAAAGAATTGTAGCATTGAGAATGATTTCAAAAGTATTGCATTTCTAAAGTATCATCTAATTAAAGAGAGGGTATGTACATAAAAGATTTTAAGGCCTATACCTTCCTAAACATAACTGAAAGTTGCACATTGTTAAGGTGGCATGCATAGGTACTAGTTTTTCGTTCCCGTTTTTGAGGTGCCCATGTTGATGATAATGTTAAGGATAATAACATGCTGATAGTCAACGCTAATTGTAATGTCACATTCCATATTCTGAGAGAGACATGTCATCATATTCTCATAGGGCAAATTGCTGACCTCTGTTCTGAAGTTTATAACTGCCATATTGTTCTGAAGTTCATTAGCTCTACTTTACTATCATTAAGCATGCATATTGTATACCTAGACTGTCATGCACCTAATCCAATCCCCAGGATTGCTTAAGCATGATGATCACGAGAAACTAAGTATTTAAATGTTTATCCATAATAAACCTTGTTGACATTTTTGTTGTAGGTCTTGGATTAGGTGACCAACAGAATGGATGAATCTCGTTGGTTAAGTCACTGAAGGAACTAAAGTTGTATCTTATCGATATAATCATTTGGGTTATTATGTTTCTTTATTAGGCCACTACTTTTTATGTGTGGTGAAGACAAATATCCTGATGAACTGGCTTTCTTGTGAACTTTTGACCGGGATTTAAGCAGAGGACACAATAGACAAAAGATGCAGGGGTAGTTTCAAGTAAATGATCCATGCTTGACTTGAAGGACATCATCGGAACCATGTTCTAGAGCCATTTGTTTGGTGAGACTCTGAAGGTCAGACATATGGTAGATTGGATGCCCATTGACTCATTTGACCCCCCCTCAACCTAGTTTGCAGTAGTCTCAAGAGAATTTAAAAGTGTTCATTTCCAGGAAGGATCTTTTAGGAATCTGATTAAGTAGCTCATATATGTAACATCTCACTACACCAAATCTGCTTGCTCCTTGAACTCATACTTTACATTTTCTTTTACTTTCAATCAGTCTTTGGTGGAATATTTCTTAGTTAGATAATGATTTAGGAATGACTCTTGTTTAGTTAATCATAAGCATTCACTGTTAGGTAAAACTCGGCATATGTAAGGATAAACACATGAAATTTGGCTAAAAGTAAACAAATTAACAAGAAGAAAAAGGAGAATAATTACAATTATATTATTGAATGAATTAATTTAAATAATCATAATTCCTCTGCATTTTCTTGTTTCCAGTAATAATTCTGAAAGTCCTCTTATTGTGAATTTTGTGATAACATTTTGAAAAAATTACAGTTTCACCCCTTTAGTTTAGGCATTTCCTGCACACCTCCATCTCCTTTAAAACTTTTTCTGTTGGATCCTTAAGAGTTACCCAAGTGACGGAGTGTGGTTCTGCCCTTCATCTTTGTTAGCAGAATGGTGGCATGTGACTATTATATAATATCACAAATTTATTGTTTGACCAAAATGCTCTTGTTATCATTTGTTTGGAGGAAAATTACAGTTTCAACCCTCTTATTTGGGCGTTTCTCACCCACAACCCTTCCTTTTAAAGAATTTTCAATTTGGTCCTTTGAGTTACCAAAGTTACCCAATGTGGTCCTATGGCTCATGAACCGGCCACTTTGCTTAGCTCACTATTTCAAAAGACAAAAATGCCCTTGCCCTCTTCAACAGTAAACCTTCCATCTCCGATTTTATTCTTAAACACACTAAATTTAAATCACATTCTATGTTAAAAATTTATATCAAAGTATTTTTTGGACTCGATTAGCTAATATGATCTGTAAACCTAGGATTTACAATTAAGATGCATGTGGGGCTCAATGCATATATCCTCTGTTCATCTGCTCATGCTCTAATCTTGTTTTTTGTGCGTGTGAACTGAAAACCCGGTTCATTGGAATTTAGGGTGTCAGGGTCCTGCTTTTGATATTTGCATGTAATGCCACTGAAAGTCGCCAATCATTCCAAGTCAAGACCCTTTAAGAGAATATTTTACTCTATGCAAGTGCTTTACTTTGTGCATGTGTTTTACTTTGCACGTGCGTTCGTTGAGAGACTATTTTAAGAACATCAAACTTTTGAAAACTAAAAAATTGCCAATAATTTAAAATTTTGAAAATTATATAAGACATGTAAAATGAATTTGGATTAAAAATATAATGGAATAGTTAAAGCTACCTCATAGATTTGAACCTTTATTTAGTGTTGACATAGTCCATTTGCAATGTTCTTGGCAAACAAAGACTTGAACCAGGCTCTTTACATGTACAAATTTCACGTGCCACATTCAAGCTAATTTTAGGTCCATTCAGAGGCCTTACAATAGTATTATGAGTACTCCAGAGATAGCCTAATTTTATAGGATGTGCCCTCATAACTACACTCATATAAGTGAGTCCTTCGAGGGTGTTCCCAATAGATGAAGACCCAATATAATTAGCCACGAACCTAGAAAGGATAGTTACCTTCCCCTTATTATTGCATTAAAAATAACTTTTACTAGAATGAGACTATGGAGCAATTCTCTCTAAATTATATAGTACTTCTCATGTCATCCGAAAATAACTTGCTATTACCTATTGAACATTCTTCTTGGGGATCTCTAATCAGTAAGGTTGGGTTGCTATTATTGGATAATCAATTAAAGGACTTCAATTCCATTCCCTTCTTTAATTCTATAGCCTTTTTGCAAGTCTTTTAGTTAGTGGAACTGTCATATTCTTAGTAGACCTAATGTACTCCAATGTTATTACTACATATTTTTTGAAGATGCCTTAATATTTTTAATCTTAAGCATAATTATCTCTTGGATTTATTGGAGTGCTTCCTCGTAACCTTAGTTATAGCTGCTTATTTATTACAATATACAGATATAGCAGAAATTGGTTTTTCCATAAGTGGAATATCTGCTAACAAACTTTTAAGCCATCTGCATGTTGTCTAATACTATCAAGTGTCATAATTTCAGCTTCCATAGAAAATCTTAAGGTACAAGTTTGCTTAGTTGATTTCCAAGCAATAATGATTCCATCGAATGTAAACAAATATCCACTATTAGATTTTGAGTTCTCGAAATCAGTTGTTTAATTTACATCACTTTATCCTTCCAATATAGTGAGATAATCATATGAAGTAATACATTTTTAATATATTTGTACTCTTTCAAATACACTCCAATACAATGCATAGCAGAACTAGAAGAACTAGTATACCTACTAAGCCTCTTTGCTGGATGAACAATAGTTGGCCTAGTATAGTTCATAACATGCATCAAAGAATCGATAGTTTGTGAATAGATTCCTTGAGCTACAGGTTTTCCCCTATTTTTACTCAATTTCATATTAGGGTCCTAAGTTGTGATTAGGATTTACAATCAAATTTATAATTTTCTTAAACATTTTATATTTTTTTATTTAGTATGATTGTATAATTGTAGTCCTTTATGACGATCTTATTAGTTTAATTCCTAGAATTACATCTCCCAGACCTAAGTCCTTTATATCGCAGTTACTCAACAAGAAAGATTTGGTGTTGTCAATAATTTCCATGCTAGTTCCAAATATTAAAATATAATCAACATAAAGGCACATAATAACACATGAAGCATAATTTACCTTAGTATATACATATTTATTAACCTCACCTATAGAGAAACTATAAAATAAAACTGCTGAATAGAACTTTTTGATGCCACTGTTTTGGTGTTTATTTTAGCCCATATAAAGATTTAAATAGTTTATAAAGTTTATATTCTTGACCGCGTACAATAAACCTTTTAGTTGATCTGTGCGCATTTCTTCTTTAAAATGATAATTAAAGAATGGTGTTTTTACATCCATTTAGCAAACTTCCAGATTAAATATAGAAGCTAAAACAATTAAAGTCATAATAAATATAATCTTAGGAACTAGAAAATAGGTATCAAAATAATCAAAAACTTACTTTTAGATAAAACAAAACCTTAAGCAACCAATCTTTTTTTAAGCTTCTCTATAAATCTATCTATCTGGAATTTCTTTCTAAAAATTCACTTACAACCTCTAGATTTGTACCTTTCATGTAAATCAGCAAGAATTCAAGTTCTGTTATTCATAAAGATTCTATTACACTATTAATTGCTTCTTTTCAAAACATTGAGTTTACTGAATTAATTGCATCATGATAGCTCTTTGTATCATCTTCTACCAGAGAGATATAAAAATCATCTCCAAAATTCTTTTCAATCTTCGGTCTCTTAATTCTTTTAGGTTTCTTCATAAGTAAAGAATTAGTATTTTGATTAATATCATTTATATTGAAATTGCTACTGGAAGGTATATTAGAAGGTTTAAAAGATTTCTCAACTCTATCCTTAACAGCCATAATATTTTCATAGAAAACATCTCTAGTCTCCATTATTACCATCAATTTCATTAATTTTTTATTTTGTGGCCAATACTCTATAGGCAGTAGTACTATTTTGGTAATAATGTATAAATACATCATGTATAGTTTTGGGACATAATTTTTCTCTTCTTATTTTCAAAGATTTTAACCTTAAGCTAAACACCCCCATATTGTAAGGTGATTGAAATTAGATTCCTCTGCATTTTATAGGGTGTTAGATAATCTAAAAAGAAAGAGCAGGTATACTTGTATTAGTACATTCAATATATGACTAAATAAAATAGATCAATAAAGAGTTGGAGTTCTAACATTTAAGCTTTTCAAGTGAGATCCCATATTTTACCAAACAGCAAGTACCAGATAAAATATTTTTTAATTTATTAAGGATCTCAAAAATTTTAAGATCTTAAAGAATTAAACGTTATCTATTTTTTTTTTTTTTGTGCACCGGCATCTTACGACAGTTATATATGAGTACGCCATAAAAAATCAAAATGCAAAATATAGGTTAGGCTCCGTGAAATGGCTTCAGAGCCATTCTAAAAAAAAGCCTGCGAAAGAAACAACCTAGCCTACCGTACTATTTGTCTTCCTAAATGTTATCCACTTTTAACTTCCATCAGTTGTTGCGGTCTATTGAACTATGAACGCATGGGGATAGCAATCACTTTAGAAGCAGGCAAGGTACCGTGCATGTTTGTCTCCTCCTGAACTTTGTTGCCGTCCGCCGTCAATCGCTCCGCCCGGGCCAGGATTAGATCCGTTGGCTATCGGACATCTCAGCAGTGCAACGAAATCCCAATAGCAGATCGTCCATCAAGATGCGTGTCCGCTGCAGTTCATTCCTTGCCCACTCCACATGCAGCGCCAGGCCGCACCAGCGATGTGTCCGACAGGCACCGGGCCAAATCCGGTCGCGATCGTCGAACGCCAGCGCCCAGTCAGCAGCCTCGCGCTCGCTTTCACCGTCCCACCGCCCGAAGAAGAGTAGGTAAAAAGTAATGATGGAAACATGGGGAAGAAAGGAAGGAAGACAAGACCGTTAGGTCACCCTCGGCGAAGAGGCTTCTCCTTCTATTTTTCCTACCTTCTTTTGGCTTTTCGCTCGTTGGACACGGGAGAGGAGAGAAGGGAGGGAGATGAGGGAATCGTTTTGGGTTCGGGAGGAGGCCTATGCGTTGAGGTCCTGGTGGGATGAGATTAATGAGTCGGACAAATGGCAGGATGTGATCTTCTACTTCCTCTGCGCCGCCTATGCCGTCGTCTCGGCCGTGGCTCTGGTTATTCCTCTGTCCTTTTCATCTATGGATGTTTTATGAGTTTAATTCTGTTGTATCTTTTTTCTTTTTTGTTTACTGGAATGGCTTTATGTGTTGGAAATATTTGGAAAGGTTGTCTCTTTCTGTCATCAATTGGAGTTCTTTTGATTCCATCATTTAGTCTAAGGAGAATGAATACGTTGTCTTCAGATTCTGTTCTGCTGCATTATTTTCCTTGGAAACAATGAGTTTGTTGACATTGGTTGTCTTTTTCTTGCCCATGAATAATATGTTATTTTTAGAGTTGACTCGTATCTCTTGTTTGGACTTTGTTTTTTGATGTCATACTCTGCCATTGGTGAAGTGGCTTTGTGTAATTAGTATTACTGGATTTTGCAGAGTTCCTTTTTTTTTTCCCATTCTGTCATGGGCTGGACTTCTTTTGCTTTATTCTTTTAGGTTTAGGAGGAAAAGCTTCTGTCATATTTTAGGTTCTGCTGTCGCATCTTCATTGAATGCAATGGATCTGTTGTAACTTGTGAGAATTCATCGACATATTCTTTATTCATGGACGCTGGTAGTATATTCGTATAATATTATGTTTCTATATAATTTAATCACATCTCTTGGTTGTACTTAGTTTGGGGATTTGTATGTGACTGATTGAAAGAAAAAAAAAAGTGAGAAAATCATGTGGATTACGGCAAAAGAATGCTGATTATCCTGAAATATTAGTCAAGTCTTTAGAAAAATTATGGTGCGCAACTGTTTGAAAGAGAATCTGTGAGAAGCTTATATGGGATACCAAAAATTCTGCTGCTTATCATAAAATATTGGATTGATTGTTTAGGAAATTTATTGTGTGATTACTTGAAAGGGAAATTGTGAGAAATTCATGTGGGATACAGTAATCTTGTTCCACTTATCCTAGAAATATTATATTGATGCTTTAAGAGGAAGCTTTATCAGTTTGTGAGATTTTATAGGTCCAGATGTTTCTTTTTAATAAAAGTTTATAGAAAATCATTATATTAGAAAACATGAAACACTGGAAATGACAATACCGGCTTTTTATTAAGGGGATGAGAAAAAAGTGTATCCATTGGAAAGTCAATTGTATAAGAGAAGAAATAAGTAGATATCATAAACTTATAAAACCAAGTTATAAAAGTAAAGGGTAGAATGCAAAAAGCTTACCAACCTTTCTTGCTTCAAACTTCTCATCATGCCAGATGTGGATTAATGCTTTTAGCGCGGACCAATCTTGCTAAGTGAGGTGAGGTCAGTTATGCAAGAAAGCTGTAATGTGTGCGAGATTGTGGGCATAGTTGCAGAAGTAAGTTCATGTTAAGTTTTAGATGTCAGGTGTTTGTTGCCTGTATAGAGTGACATGCCAAGAACTAACTACAATGGTTAGGCATGGGTTCCAAGCAGTCCTACTCCAAGATACAACAATTACTTTGTTGAATACTGCACTCAGGCGAGGAAGCTGATCCAATTGCTATGCATAGCAATCGCCCTGAAGAGATGAAATTGTTTATTGGATGGAAAAAATGTAGTCAAGCCAAAAATAGAAGGCTCAAGAGATGAAATAGTATTCTAGATGGAAAAATAGTATTGTAACTGGGAAAGCCTTCTCTCATACTCATAATGAGGAGAGTTGAGATAAATAACCATAACTATAATATCCATATTATCCACTCCCCTTTAAATCAAGAGGTCAATATGGGTGTGCTAGGCTAACATTAAAAGTCTCAATGGGATAAAAGAATGAGCTAGGATAAGTCAAATAAAGAAATTTAAAAATAATTAAAAATAATAAATATAATTAATAATGAAATTATTAAACAAGTTTTAACAATTCCCATCTTTTTTTTGCAAAAGGAAATAATTGAGCAGTGTTATATACCATGTTTTTGATGACATGTGTCTTTTAGACTTGAACCTGCATCTGGCATTGACAAGCTTCCAGTCACGTAGGTCTTAACTGACTTTTGTCTTGAGCTTGGAACTTACATGATACATAGTTTGAGCTATGTCTTAATGGTCATGCACATGTATCGTAGTTTTCATAAGCACTGTAGAGCATTACCTTGATTCCCATAGGCTATGAGCTCACAAAGGATGCCTTGCAACACACATTCTACCTTAAGACTATGGGCCTCAAACCAAGTTCCGCAATCTTAGTATCGGGTACCATTTCGATACCTTATTGGTTCGGTACAGTACACATCATGTACCAAAATAGTTTTCTAACCACTTTTCTCAATTTTATCTTGGTACGCCTCAGGTCGGTATGCTTTGATACGGGTTGATACGCACCTCAGTATGCCTCGATATAGGTTGGTATGTACCTCGGTATGCCTCAATACAAGTCGGTATGCACCTCAGTACGGAGTGATATAGGGCGGTAGAGGGCTTGTACCGATTCAAAATTGAGTTTCATACCAGTTTTCTCCTGACATGGTATGGTATGCCTTGTACCGCTCGATGGACCTTGCCTCAAACTCATTCAAAGCTTAATCTCTTCCCTGAACCATAGCAATCAAGCACTAAAATCATGAGCTTGGGTATATGGAATTAAACTCTAACTCAGTGTTCTTAGTACTAGCGGTACGGGGCTGTACGACAGACCTTGTCTCAAACTCATTCAAAGCTTAAGCTCTTTCCCTAACCACTACAATCGAGCACTAAAATCATGGCCATGGGTATAGGAATTAAACTAACTCTATGTTCTTAGTACTCAATCATCAGCTTGTTTTATTCATTGAAATTATTTCTTGTGATCTCTAGTCAATAGGTTAGGTTGCTAGCTTTGGTGACTAAATGTGGGCCTTGATCTCATCCTCCTTACCATATCTTGGATTAGACTTTGCACTTTCCCTTTAGTAAGAGGAATTGTGATATTTTTAATAGATCTAATATAATTTAAAGCAACAATACTATTTTCCTTTTGATCCTTAACACAATAATATTTTGATTCAACCCCATTAACCTTACCTATACTTGCTTAATTATCGTAATGCACTGATAAGGCTTGAATTGGCTTGGTCGATAATGGGGGATATGTTAATAGATTCTTAACCCTTAACTCCACTTTTATAGCAAACTGAGTAATAAAATTTTGCGTAGCTGGTCTCCAAGAGACAACATTACAACTGAAGTGATTACATATCTACTTTTAGATATTTTATCATTTGACTTTGAGAGTGGTTAGCATCACTATATTCTATGGTGGTGTTTGGTTCTAGAAGAGGTGGGAGGGGGGATATTCCCCCCAAATGTGGGGATATTCTTGCCAAATGCCAAAAAGGGCATACCATGAGGAGTTAGAAGTAGGTGCATATGGTATAAGTCTATTTCACCAAAATAGTGGAATAGACAAATCATAGAATAGGCTTGTCCCTATTCCTTCAATTACTATTTGGCCCTTATCCACTCTATAAATACTCAAAAAAGTGAGAGGGCAATTTGGTCTTTGTGATAAAATCCAAACTATTGCAAAGTTCAATATGTATTGATGCACCCTATTCCCTCCACTTATTCTCTATACTTATTCCTTCAAGCAAACATCAAAATGGACCTATTCAACGAAATAGGCCTATCCCTTCAATAGTACAAGGGACACCCCTTCCAAATTCTATTCCACAACTAAACACATTGTTCAAGAACCTAGAGTCAGTAGTATGATGGAGACCATTATCATTAGACTCGAGTTTGGCCTTAATACTTTGTCTAGTGCACTTAATGGCTGGTTAGGCCTAGAAATATATTTACTTAATCTACAAGCTATATAAGCCAAGGTATGCCGTGCCAGTACTACGCCCTATACCGATCGGCCGACGGCACGGTTCGGCACACCCCCATGTTGGGCTCGTGTCGACACAATAGAAAGGGCAAGGGAGTGGGAGAGAGAGAAGGAAAAAAAAGAAGAGAGAGGAGGGAGGGTTGCTGGAGGGGCCCCAAAGGGCTAGAGCGGGGCCTCCATCCTTTGGACCCCTATTTCGTTCGAAACAGGGGTCTGTTGGGGCTTCTTTTTTGTTTTGAAAATTTGAAGTAAAGTTAGCAAACTCCTTCACTTAAAATTTTTAAAATAAAAAAATGGCTCCAACAAATCCCTATTTTGATCGAAATGGAGGTTCGGGGGGCGAAGCCCCCACTCCGGCCCTTTGGGGCCTCTCTGGCACCCATTGCGGGCCTTCGGTGGCCCTCCCTCCCTCTTTCTCTCCCTTCCTTCCCTCCTCTCTCTCTTTTCCTCTCCCTCTCCCCCCACCCACTGGTTTACCATTTTGAATGCTGAAATTATCCTAGTTTGCCGCCGACGCAGCTCGGTACGCCTCGAACCGGGCGGTTTGGGACGGTTCCATATTTCTTGTTATAAGCAATATAATCTCAGTTTACTGTACCTAATGATTAAATCTCTTTAGCATTTTTTAACATCATGACATTGACTTAGCATCATGCCATTTTCATTTATGAATAATTTCATTTTAAAAATAACATTAGCTTCATCAAGATCTTTCATTTCAAAATCACTAGATAGGAAAGATTTTCTTTCATTTATTATATCTAGGTTAGTGCCACAAATCACTATATAATCTACATGTAGACCAAGGATTACCCCCTCCTCACCATTAAATCTAGTGTATATACATTTTTCTAAGTATATGGTAACAAAACTTTGAGGCAAGATTAGCTGGTCAAATACTGCCTTGTCATAGTTGATGATACATGAATTCCTAACTGTAAAGCACCTAGACATCTAATGAAGTGTCAAATCATTTTTCTCCTTTTTCTTTAATGTTACTAGTGTGTGAATGTAAGGCTTATTTAATAAAAGGAGTGCTATTGATTAGTTAGACTATGCTAGTTATCAGTATAAGATATATACATTGTTGTTCATTTATACAAAATGTACTGTATGGAAGTTTCCTATGTTGAGATTTTTGGTGATTAAAGCATTGAACACTTGGCAAACATGCAGAATTGGCGCCCACATTAAGTTGTCTAGGTTGCATGAGGGTCTTTCTGGTACCTTACAGTCTTGCTAATTTGGACTTCAGTTTTGATACCATTATCTATTTTGCAATCCACTTCATGTGTTAATTAAAAATAATCTCCAAAGTTTTAAATACCAATACCAAAACCAGTACTATTTTTTCATCGGAACCAAAACTGACAGCCTCCAAAAAATTGAAAACCTATTGATACTAACTGGTACACTAATGCCGGCATGCACTGGTATGCACCAGTACTAGTACAAATCGATACACTTGGAACGTATTAGTATAGCTGTTTTGGCATTTTAGCACCTGTTTCGGTGCTTGTTGTGCACTAGAATGGCACAGTACCGGTCATACCATCCAATTTTGGCATTTTCTTAAACCATGATAATCTTTAATAATCTTGTTTACCCCCCTCTTCATAAAATCAATCTCATTGAACTTATTGATGATCTGGAAATTTGCATCATCCTTTTCAGAAAAGGTCTTTTCTCTCCATACTAAAAGGGGGATTAGAGAATGAATAAACCGGTGATATAATCACATTGTAGCTTGTACGATTTAAGGAATATAATAAGAAGGTCAATGTTTAATCTATCATAATGCATATGTAAAATCATTAAGTTTTGTGTTCAGTTTGAGTAATGTGTGGCATTTTATGAAGCATCAAGCAAACTTAAATGCCTTGATGTGTGTGAAGTATCATGTAACTAAGCAGTATAAAATATTACAATTGTGAATCCACATCATTTAGCATAGGCTGTCTGGAATGATTTTTGCATCAACTGGCTTGAAGATCACCGTATTGTATTTGTCAAAAAGTGAATGAAGAGTTATGATAGAATAACTTTCGAAAGGCTAGAAAAAGCTAGGAACTCTTGCAGCAACCAATATATACGATACGGATATTGATGATTCTTTACCATAGTTTATGTCTCTACTGTTGGATTCTCGCTTGTTAGCTTTGAGTGCTTATTTCTACATATTTGAAATGATATATTCTCTTGCAAGAATTTTTTTGTTTCTATTAGACTCAAAGATCAAATTATTATTATATTCTTCAGGTTCAACTAATCCGAATTCAGCTACGAGTCCCCGAATATGGATGGACAACTCAGAAGATCTTCCATTTTATGAATTTTGTTGTGAATGGAGGTGGCTTTGGCTTCTTGATTATTTATTTGTCTTTGTTTCATTTCATAATTACTGATTGTGGATTTTTGGATGCAGTACGTGCTGTTGTGTTTGGATTTCACACCGATATTTTTCTATTCAGACCAAGAGTAAGTTGTTTTAAGATAGTTTGATCTAGTAAAATTAGTCTAGATTGCTTAATTAGAATTTGGTTGGTGAGGAGCTCATCCACATGGACACATTGCCTTCAAATTATTTAGTAAAGCAAATGGAGTTGGCATCATGATGCTTGCTAGCTCTTTTTTTTTTAAAAAATAATTTTCCTTTTGTTGTGGATGAGAATGTAAATATATTAATTGATATACATAGTTGAGATGAAGGAGAAATTTTGTATAGTTTAACTTACTAAAAGAAACTTTTATAAGTACCAGTTCCAATACATGTGTGGGAGAGCGCATGTTTTGGCCTATATCATTTGTGTGTTGGAAAGATCTTGGAAACTTATATAAGGCTAAGGAATCCAAATAATTTCTAGCTAAGCTTTTCTAAAGAGATCTTGGCTTTTACAACATGGGTCCTTTCACATCCCTTATTTAATCTCTAGCATCCTTATCAAGTCAAGGATCCAAATCCAATCAAATTTAATCATAGACACCTTAATTGGCCTATGGTCAGCCTCAAAGGGCTTGTGCTGGGTTGTCCTCTAGTCCACATAGACCATGAACCTGGTTTTCTCTGATACCATTTACAACAACCCATGTTCTCATCCAAAAAGCTAGCTACTAGGTATTATTTCGGTTCTTTAGCCTTGTATATGTACCCAGGATCTATCCATTATAAAGCGAGTGAAATTAAACACATGCCTACGTGAGTCCACATGCAGGGCCAACAAATCCAAATAATAACTTTTGGTTAGCTTTTTTGAGTGACATTTTGAATTGCTATAAATAATATTCTAGTGAACCCAGTCCATAGCCCATGTATGGCTCGGAGGTATTGCAACATGGGCTCTTTTGGAACTGATGACTGGCTGATCATGGTGTCTGTGATTGGATTTGACTGGATCTAGACTCTTAGCATGGAGAGGATGTAAGGGTTTAAATGGGGGAGTATGTGAGGACCTGCATTGGTTATGCATTGGGGAGATCTAACATATTTATATAGATCTAAGAAATCAAAATTGAGAGCTTCTGTGGGCTTGTGTTTAGTCCTACATCGATTGTACCCTGGAAAGATCTTCGGTATTTATATAATGCTAAGAAGACTAAATATTACGTTCTAGCCAAGGTACATCGTACCAGTCTAAACTGGATAGTACGAGGCATACCATACCGTACCGGTTCAGTTTCGGCACTCTGTACGGGCGGCGTACTGACACTCGGCACGCCAAAAAAATTTTGTACCGAACCAACACTGCTCATGTGGCACCGGTAAGAGGTCTAGTATCGAGATGGCGAACCTTGCTTGTAGCAGCCTTTTTGACGAGTTTCTGCCTTTTCTAGGTCGTTACAAATGATATTAGAGTAAACTAGGTCCATGGCCTATGTAGACTAGAGGACATTGCAACACAGATCCTTTTGGAGCTGATCGTGGCCGATTGTGGTATTTTTTATTAGGTTTGATTGAATTTTTTGGGCCCTTTGCTTGGGGAGGATGAGAAGGCTTAAATGGGAGAGTATGTGAGTGCTCATGCGAGCGGATGCTTACTCCCATGTAGATTGTGCATTGGAGAGATCTTTAGTACTTATAAAAGGGCTATGAATCTAAATATTACCTTTTGGCTAGTCTTTTTGGTGAGATCTTGGGTTCCAATCTTCACTGCCTCCATTCAAGACACGATTGCATGGTTCATTATATACTCCTATTTAAGCCTTGGCATTCTCATTTGGCTAGGCATCTAAATCTAATCAAAATCCAATCACAAACACTGGGCTTAGCCTATGATCAGTCCAGATCTTGGGTACTTATTCAAGGCCAAGGAACCCAAAGTGAGAGCTTGTGCGGGCTTGTGTTTACTTCCATACGGTTTGTTCATTGGGGAGATCTTAGGTACTTATAGAAGGGCAAGGAATCCAAATGTTACATTCCGGCTAGCTCTTTTGGGCAAGACACAGACAAAACTAGGTCATAGCCAATGTGGATTAGAAGGCACTGCAGTACAAATCTTTTTAGAGTTGGCCACATGTTGATCATGGTATTTGCTATTAAATCTGAATGGATTTGGACTTTTTGCTTGGTGAGGACATCAAAGCTCAAATAGGAGTATGTGAGAGCCTGTGCAAGTGTGACGGTTAAGGAATCCAAATATTACCTTTTAAGTAGCCTTTTTGGATGAGGTCTTTGATCATTACTATGGTGTTGGTATGCTTGATATGGTGTTCAGTTTGGCGTATCGTGACTTGATATGCCCCACATACCGACCCTCAATTCGGTAATATAGTATGGTATGCTGGCATGTAGTTGTATGCATTGGTATCGTGAACCTTGGTTGTTATAAATCACATACTATCCCAATTTAAGATACATGCTTGGATGGGTCTTTATATACTCCTCCATTTGAGCCCTAGCATCCTTGCTAGTCCAATCAAAATCTAATCACAAGCACCATGATTAGCTCAGTGGCTAGCCCCAAAGGAGCCCGTGCTGTAATGACCCCTAATCTACATGGGCTATTGACTAGTTCCACTTTGATACCATTTATGAAAATCTAGGATCTTACATAAAAAGCTAGTTGGAAGGTATTATTTATGTTTCTTGGCCCTATATATTTATCTAAGATCTACCTTTTACATGATTGAGACTAACACGTCCGCATGGGTCCACATGTAAAACACGCTTCTGGGTTCCAAGATCTTTATGGAATAGATTTATGAATAACTCCCCATCAACACTTTCTTACATAATCAATCTTTTATATGATTTTTTTTATATTTAATATGTTTGCAATTTTGTGCAAGTTATGGCTTTAATCAATAATCACAGCTGAGAGAAAAGCATAAATTTTATGCAAGTAATTGAAGCATATCAAATTTTGTGCAAGTAACTGAAGCATATCTTTGTGATATCTTGATATGCTAGTATGCATTGACATGGACCAACTGATAGTCAAGCTATCTGGTATTGATGGGAGATCGCCATATTTTGAAAAGTCATGTTGCAAATGATACTATCTTATGCCATGGTAGCAGAACCAACCACTAGTTAAGTCCTACATGGCTGAAGACTTATTATTAATTATTTTTATTTATTAAATTCTTTCTTGGTTAAAAATTAGCTTCTTAATTATAATAATATCTAAATTGTTTTTATTTATTTTAATTTTTATTAATTTATTTTATTGATAAATAATTTCGTTGCAGAATTCTTTTCTTAAAAATGGTTTATATTGAATACAATCATTATGACTTTAGAAGCCTTAATGCATGATGTTCTATGATCATTGGAAAAGACTCTTTTCAATCTTGCTATGATCCTTGGAAATTACACTTTTCAATTTTATACTTAAATGAATCTTGTTCTTTATAAAATAAGAATACAATCATAAGGCTTATTTATGATGTCTAAAGCTTTGAGATCACCGCATTTGGGAGAGATGAAAACCCTGTTGCTAGGGAAGTTAATCCAAGTTATAAAGAAATAAATATAAAATACGTCCAACAACAGATATTTACAACCTGTATTGCAAAGGTAACTGATTATCCTTTAGCTGAGACTGTTAGGAGAAAAGATGAGGAGGCTGATTGACTTAACATGGGCATGATGATGTTGACTCATTTCTATACTAACCCTGCTGTCCTAAAGGAAATGCTGTGGAAATTTAGTTATTGCTAATAGAATATTTTTATCTGACATGTGCAATATCAAGTCAGGAGAATACATTTGCATGAACTTGGATGCAGAAGGGGAAAGGAAGATCCCTTAGAAACAAACAAACCCCACCCACTGACTGAACCCCACCCCCTCTTTCTGAGCACACATGCTATACTTATCGAACTCTACCACATCACACTCTAGCCTAAGAAAAATAACGAAGCAATTGCTAATGTTATGTTAGATTTGTTTGCTTTCTGTGGCTTCTGTTGAAGTGAGCATCTCTTTTTCCAATATTCATGCACAAATTGAATATGTCTGATCCTCAAGTTCAACTTGGGTTGTAGAAATTTACAAGGTAAAATTTTTGAGCAATTTGATAAAGTTTTAGGGGATACTTCGAGATAGGAAAAAAAATTTGCTGCTAATTTTTACCCTGTTATCATATTGCATGCATGGGAAAGAGGAATAGATAAACTCAGACATGCTAAAGAATAGGTTCAGCTTTTAATTGTGACTAGAATGTAGAATGTGCAGTGCAAGGAATGCCGTACCGGCCCGTACCGGCCGGTACGGGCCGGTCCGGTCCTTGACCGGTACCGGAAACAGATGAAAACCGGTTTTTTCCGGTTTTCATCTGCGAACCGGCCGGTAC
>JAOXJJ010000551.1:239322-264493 GCA_025769935.1 Phoenix roebelenii
ATCACTTAATTTAAGATCCAACAGAGACAACATTTAAAAAAAAAATTCGAAATATCTGGCGACCGGTCCGACCGGTACGTACCGGTCTGGACCGGTACCGTACCGGTCCGGCCGGCCACCGGTACGCCGACCGGTACCGGTACGGCGGCCCTTGGTGCAGTGCACATTGCAATATAAAGAGGAAGTAGTTGAAGGATGGCTGAGATCTCATCTAATGTTAAAAGGAAAGGAGGAGAGTCTATCTCGTTGCAAAGAGATGGCTGCAGCATGGGGCTGCAATTTTCTTTGGTTATATGAGAGTCATGGGGACCAAAAGACAAGGAGACCTCAACACTTTAGTTTTATAATGTATGTGCGGTGCACATGGCAACATAATAAAGGGGAGAGCATTTGATGGATGACTATGAGTGACTGATCCATCTAATATATAAGAGAGACTGAGGAGAGTTAGTGTGTTACAGCTTTGGAAAGAGGTCTCAGTGTGGGGCATGATTTCTAGGTCTTTGCTTTTCTTAGAACAGCATGTGAGCCATGGAAACATGGAGGCAAACAGAGAAAAATTTACTTGACAGTTGTAGTTATACTACAATCTATTTTTTTCCATGATCTTTTGGGGTGTATATGTACATCTAAATTGTTGATTTTTATCTTTTGTTTTCTATCAGGTTTATACAATTTATTTTCCATGATACAAAATTTGCATCTTATTTTAACACCAATAAGTTAAATTGTTTTTTCACTATATGTATAGGATGGAAAAATATTGATCTTAAAAATAGTCAAATGGTTATGTTGGCTAGCCATGCCTTCGTACTTTTAAAATTATTCTATTATCAATCCTCTGGTGATGTCCTTTAATTCTTTTAACTACTACAAATTTTTATGGATTCGAAATGTTTGCATGTGAATGGATCCTATAAAACAAATGTTTTACTCTTTTGTAAACTTTGTTTCATTGTTCAATTAACCTGCATTGTTGTTGAAATTTTCTTGCTGAAGTATATATTTGATTGGGAACTGATGCTTGCTGCAAACAGGTATGTACTCTTGTGTTATTGGACCTCCCTGGAATATTGTTTTTTTCTACATACACACTACTTGTACTATTTTGGGCTGAGATATATCATCAGGTAAGTTTGAAGCACAGTTCTGAATTCATATTAGTAATCAGGAGGTTAGTTAGTGATTATATGCAATCTGAAGACAGGTTCTTTTGGCATTCTAACCTTTAATGGAAAAATAATTTATTGTCAGGCAAGGAGTCTTCCAGCAGACAAGCTAAAATTCATATATATCTTCATTAATTGCGCGGTATATATCATTCAGGTATTTGTTTTGTCATTTCAGAATTGTTTTTACCAGTATGTGTGCAAATTTTTGGGATTAACTGACTGATTAGGCTTATGTGAAGGCTTAAGCTTCACTAATCCAGTCATATGTGGTCTACTATTGGTTATTAGATGATATAGGCATCAACGAAGGCTCTTATATAGACTAACTAGTGCTACAGATTAATGTTTCATTCAATGAAATAGTTTCTTCTTCCTCAATCTTTGGACTGTACTAAAACCAGATCCATCAAGAACCAGGACGATTCGAGTGGTTGAGACGGCTCAGTCCCTTGAAAACCTCCCCAGCTCCCTAATGTCCCCCGACCCTCCATTCTCTCTCTGTCTTCTCCCTCTCTCCCTATATCTCCCCCCTTCTGCCATGATCGGAGCTTCAAAGTTCTGCTACGTCTGTCATTGGTGGCTTGTTTGCTTGTCTTGCTCGCTCAGTTACTCATCCCGCTCCTCTTCGATGTCGATCGATGCTGACTGATGCCGATCGATGCTGACCGATTCCCAAGTAAGCCCCTTGTCTCCCTCCCTCTCTCTCTCGCCCTCCCCTCCTCCTGTCTTCCTCCTTCTACTTCTCCTCTTCCCCTCCCTCTCCCTATTTCAGTATGCCTAGGCATGGAACGGTAGAAACCCATATTGTACCAAACTTGTCGCCAGCTGGTATGAGCCCTGGTACTGGTGTGGCGGACCCTGTTGGAAGGAGAATATACTAGCAGATTTGCAGCTGAAAGAGAACTCTAATGGCAGGCTGGTTAAGTTAGCGAAGAGTCGTGATATTGCCGGGAGAAATGATCCGTCCTATATAAATTAGATGTGGATGCTGGTAGCTAGAATTAGTCTAGCTACCTGCTAGACTAACATGATAAACCCCATACCAGGAGCTTGCTCAAAAGAGAAGGGTGTTATCATAACAAGGAAAATGTTACTTGTCTTTTACTGATAGGTTAGGGGAGGCAGAAAAGACTGAAGTCCAAATATACATTAACTCGGTTCCAAACAAATTATGATGAACGTGGAAAATGTACCACTTTTCTAGATGAGATAGATTGTGAAAAGACAAAGCATTTCCAGGCACAGAATCCTGTTAAGAGCTTTTAGACAGACAATTTTATCAGATTTTTCTTTTAGAATGAAAGGGTATTAAAGGAGGGGGTATACTTAAGTTAGTAGATGCTAGTCTGAAGGGGGATTATAGAAGTATCTCCAAGAATGCAACTCCAGTTCTCTGTTAAGTCATGTATGGAAAGTGTTCTGGAGCAGAGGTTTCTTTGTCAGAGTGGAGCATAGAGAGGTACAAAAGGGAAGAACTTGTGGCTGGTTCTGTACTAAGTTTCAACTATTTAAGGAAATACTAGTTGAAGGTCGTTAATATCTTTCTCATTTAAAAATAATTATTGCTGGCCAGTGAATTAGCTAATATTTGACACCTGACAGTGCTTGGAAATTGTCCTAAAATAATAATAAAATATTTACCTATGATAGGATCCATATGTTCGTAATGGCAGTTTAACTTTACTTCTGGAAATGGCTCTCACATTAATGCCAATCTTAAATTCATGATGGAACTTGATAGCTTCAATATGGTCATTGACTTTTTACATAACTGTCATTGCGGTCCAATCTTGGTGTCACTTTTAATCCTTTTATTGTCTCTATCATGATGTAACCATACTCATGCTACTTGAAATTTTGCCACATTTTATAAATTTATTTTATACGTAGGATGACAACCAAGGACCCTTATATGCAACATATTAATAAATAAATTATGCACAGAAATGCAGCCAAGTTGATAGAATATTCCAAACCTGAATGAGTAAAACTAAAACTCATTATTAGTGAAACACTTTGCAATTTAAAATGGTGCTCACACTGATCACTTGTGGATCAGATCTGTATATGGATATATCTCTGGATAAATGACAATGAGGTTGTTGAGTCTATTGGAAAGATCTTTATGGCAGGTAACTTTTGATTTCATGCACAGTTGTACCGCTTAAAAGGTTCCTTATATAGTATTCATTGTTCATTTCACAATTGTGCCTTTTCCTTTTTCAGTTATGTCTTTTGTAGCTGCACTTGGTTTCTTGATATATGGAGGAAGGTAAAGATTTTAGTAAGGTATTCATGTGGACCCGAACATCACTTGTCTTAGGTGCAGGCATTTTTCATGGTAATGTTTGAATTTTGCCTCAGGCTGTTTGTCATGCTGAGGCGATTCCCAATAGAATCGAAGGGGCGACAAAAGAAACTGCACGAGGTCTGTGATTCTTTATGATTACTTACATATTAAATTGACTTGATCTCTTATAATGATGAAATTAACAACTACCATTATTCGTCTTCTTTATCACTGGAAGACAGTAGCTGTGCTTTTATACAGTTTGTTGTCTTGATATGCTCTAGAATATGGAAAATCAAATAAAAGACTGAAAAAGAATTAAGAGCAAGCAATTATTCACTTAATGCTTTACTCTTCCTAAAATAGTACCCTTAGTATGATTTGATTATATTTTTGCACAAAAATGAACTCACTGTTTGGCAACATTTGTTACAAGTTATATCTTGTCATAACCTCTCTCTTTTATCGGCCGCAGCAGGCTTTCACCAATTATGAAAGCACATGCTATGCAGTCACCAGCTTTAACTGATTAAATGACCTGATAATGGTCCTGGTTAGCAGGTTGAGTGGATTATCAGTTTCTGTGGATTATCAGGATACAGGTCAGGCTTGGAATGGGCTGGCATTGGCCGTGATCCAGTGAAGATAACTTCAGATCTACAAGTCTGGCTCCAGCCTGTACCAAGGCTTGATTTTGTATATCCCAAACTTGTCTTGAATGAGGACCTATTTTTGGTTTACTTATTTATGATTGATACCATTTCTTTTTCATTATTTCCTTTGTTCTTTTTTTTTTTGATTTTTTAGGTAATTTACGCTGCTAGTTTGTTATTAACAATTTGCTATCATCATTAAATAGTTCCGTAGATATGGTATCAATTATATGATTGCGAATTTTCATTCTTATTATTCATCATCTGTTTCTTTTATTTCTCTGCCAAACTAATGAAATAATCTGTGAACTCTTATCAAATAGATATTGATATTGAGTATCATATATCATTAGTTTTGGAGTCAATTGGTTTTTATATACGAAGTGATTATTCCTAAATATCATAAGGAGCATGGTCTGCCGTACCGGTCCGTACGGGCCGGTACGTACCGGTCCGGCCTGAGACCGGTACCGGATCAGCGTGAAATCCGGTACCGGTAGTTTATTGTTGAAGGACCGGTACGGGACCGGTTCGGACCGGTACGGGACCGGTTCGGACCGGTACGGGACCGGTTCGGACCGGTACGGGACCGGTACGGACCGGTACGCCACCGGTCCGGACCGGTACGCCACCGGTACGGATCGGTACGCCACCGGTACGGATCGGTACGGAACCGGTTTCGTACCGGTCCGAGCCGCCACCGGTACGCCGACCGGTACCGGTACCGGTACAGCGGACCTTGAAAAGGAGTGTTTGCTTTTTTGATTGTTATAAAATTAAAAAAACATGGATTGGGCCAAAATGTGCAAGCATTGGTAATTATTTTTATCTAAATCATATCAGACATTTCAGTTCTGTGAATCTGAAATAATTGCTTTCCAACTCTAGCATATATGAGTGACTGGAAAAAATATGTAGAAGCAAGGCCCTATGTGAAACTGGCATCTATGATTACTTTGCAGGTTGGATATGTTACAGCAATCTGTTTCACCTGCTTCCTTATAAGGTGCATTGTGGTAAGTATATTTTTCAGAATACATGAACATTTGCTTTCTTGTTTTGCTAGTATGAACTTTACAAAAGCATTGAGTTTCATTTCACGAGAATCAGGAAACAACAGTGAGGTGCATATTAGTTGCAAGATAAATGTTATGAGCTAATGTATTGTAGTATATTTCATATGAAAAGAATCTTTATTTTCTTTTTAAGTTAGTCCTATTTATTGTTGAGTCACTTTATTAATAGGAGGTAATCATGTCATATGTTACGCATTGTGCTATTCTTATTTTACTTAACATCAATTACAAAGACTTGAGAGTTTCTGATCACTAAAGAAGACTCGAGATCATTCTATTCTAAAAGACTGTTCAATTAGTTTATCCAACTTCGACATTGTAGGTGATGGAGATCCAACATCAAGTCATAATGTATTAGAGTGCTGCAGGACTAATGATTTTCTTATATTTAATTTTAGTTCTCTATTTGTTCTACTTTCCTTTTATTTCTTTTTTTTTAGTTTTTATTCAAGAGTTGAGATAGAGGTTCTTAAAGCTTATTTGATAGCTTGATGGGCTCATTTGATATTGCAGTACTGTTCATGTGATATTGTTCATGCTACAATAAGCATGAACAATAACCACCAGAAACTGGATTGGTACTGTTAGTATGATAGACGTGTGCTAGCCCAGCCCATTAGGGTGTGTTCTGGCCCAGCCCATTAGGGTTTTAGACACGCATGTTAGCAGTTTACATGCACAAATTAGCCGCACAAAACAACCATAAATTTGTAAAGTAAGAGCTATGCACATCTGTATAATAATTACCATAAATAGCTTCTCATATTTAGAGAGATGTGATAGCTGGTAGGAGCACAAAATCAGGGATGTATCTTCCCATATTTAAAGAGATATGATGAACAAAATCAGGGATGTATCTTTCCATATTTAGAGAGATATGATAGCTGGTAGGAGCACAAAATTAGGGATGTATCCCTGTATAGTTTTCTATTTAATGAAAGGCACTCTCACATTGAGAGACATTTGGCAAAATTGACATGGTATCAGAGTCATTTGTGCTCTCTGAGTTCTTTGTTTTTTTAGCTTTCTTTGGTGTTTAGTCCTAGATATCTAGGGCTCTTGGGTTTCTGCTTTCTCTGCAGCGTGTTTTCTGGATTTCTGGATCTGCTGCAATATGTTTTCTAGTGCTCTTGGTCTTTCAGATTTTCTGGTTTTCTTGGTGCTGTGCTGTTTGAAAATCCTTGTGTTATTCCTGTGCTGCTGTGTTGTGAATTGATGGCATGCTTTCACCATGTCAGCAAGCAATTCTGATGCTTTTAGTGTCCAATTCATTGGTAAGAACTATTCTGCCTGGGAATTTTAGTTTCAAATATTTGTCACAGGGAAGGATTTGTGGGGTCATATAGATGGAAATGATCCACCCCTATGGATCCTACGAAGTTGGCTCAATGGAAGGTCAAAGATGCTCGAGTGATGACCTGGATATTAGGGTAACTTCCTCCAATAAGTGCACTAGATCTCTTACTAATCACTCTGGAAATTGTGTAATTACTGAAGTGTGCTACAAAGTTCAGTAAGTAAACCCTTACCATGATCAAAAAATTTAAGTGTCTGCAGGAATACATGACTTCAACATAAAAAATGATCAAATTGTCAACGATAAGCTTGAGTCAAAATTCATTGAAATTATTTTGTTATGAAATTCCCAGAAGCAAAGTTTTCAATAAGAAAATAAGATGTCACAACAGGTTCAAACTGAAGTTTTGAAAAGTATCCAAATAACCTACACAAAATCACAAGTCAAATATATGTTCGAAGTCAAATGGGAAAACACAATTTGTATTTCAAAAGCTCTTGTATTTCATGCAATTTTCATATCTTCTTAGAAAGTTTCACTTATACCTTGAGGTCATATGAATACCGACTATAGACTAAGAGACAAAAAATCCTCTTCAATGAACTAGAAGAGGCCACATAAATGCTCACTAGGGAACAGGTAAACTGGATAAGGCCACATAAAATCCTCAAGGTCCACATATACTGTCTGTCCAAGCATCCATCTATATCCTTATAAATAATTTGAATGAGTTTGATACACCAAGCTAGGGGTCCAATAAGTTTTTCATTTTTGTTATATTTCCAATCTATAAACTTTATAAATGCCTTACAAAATAGATATAATATGCGCCAATGAATGTATCTGATATAGGAGTTCAAAAGGAGATGGAATTTCAAGTTATAGTGCATATATACATGTGTTCCAAAATATTAATTTGAAATCTCATGAAAATTCAAAGTTTCCATATTAAATTCTAAATGTAGCTTCAAATTGATAAAGTACCAAATTTTTATAGAACGAACAAGGCAAAAGTGATTGCCACATCATAGGTCTTGAATCATGAAAAAAAAAATGTGGAGCTGAAGCCAATTTTGGACAGTCCTAAAACTTAAAAGAATTCCTAGGTTTGAAATATATGAACTTCAAACCAAGTAGAATTCGAAACATGAATACATTCTGAGCTTTAAAACCTGAAGTTTTTTGTAGTTTTATAAAACTCTTAGGTTTAGAATTGGCTATTCAAAAGAAGCAGCTCCAAAAACACAACTTAATTTGAGGCATGGAAAGGTTACATGGGAGGGAGATCATAGCTTTTTGGAAAAGATAATTTAGCTTAGGAATTCAAAATAATGTATAAAATTATATCAAATGGATTCAATAACCAAATTCTAAATCCATGGTCATGGAGATAGGTTTACTTATACAGGGAAATCATAGAAAAGGACCATATGGTTAATATTTCAAACCATACATAACTCGAGACTTAATTTATGGGACTTAAACACTAAGCAATCTTAAATTCTAAGACATGGTGAGAGTGACTTACCTAATCATGCAAAAACCAAATTCTTTTCTTCTCCTCCTAGCCAAACTAACCTTCCTCCCTCCCCCTTGGCTTCCCTCCTTGCCTTTATTTCTATGCAAGGTGGGGTGGTTCAGATTTATGTGGGGCCTACTTCACTATGTTGGTTCCCCACCACCTAAGTGGGTCCGTCACAAATGACACCACGAGGTCAATTGCCTATGTAGGTTAGTTGCCTAAGAAAGCTAATTTTCTTAGGTTATATAATTGGGTGTTAGGGTAAGTCAATCAAGCTTAGGCCTTCAATAAACAGACTATTAAACAAGAAATATGTCCGTAGTTAACAATTAGAAGAAGACTTACTTACATGTAACCCCATTTTAGTAAATGTCCTCACCTTCCTTTTATTTTCATTTCCATGAATAAGGAAGGAAGTATCCCCTATTTGAATTCAATAAAAGTACTTAAAGATTCCATTTCTTCAAGAATAAAAAGCTGATTACCTAACTTTATTTTAAAATCTCAATTTTTGGCTCCAATTCGGAATTTCAACTTCCAAATGCTAAGGTATTTCTCAGATGTTTTCATAAGTCCTATTGTACCTAAATAGGACTAAAATCTAAAAGTCCAGTTAGAAGAGCCTTGTAAGTTAGTCTTCAAAACATATCACCTAATGTGGTACTTGAAAGAACTTTGAACATTCCACAAACTGTACATTCTCGAATCCATTCATCGAAGATTTAAACATCAGACTTGTGTGTCTACCTTGTTTTAGTATTGAGCCTAGCCTTTAACAATGAGAAATATCTTAATCAATTTAACCAATGAATGAAATTACTCCTAATTAGCTTAATAGAAGCAATGTATAAGGAACCAATGATTTATTATGTACCACTTGGCTCATAAAAGTTGACCCTGGTGTGGTACTGGGGCATCATGATTCAAGCCGAGCTACATGAACCATAGTTGAGCTACTCAAAACAACCCAAGATTTGTAGTTCGGGGGTGGATCAAGGTGAATTCACCTTTCAGCCACTCCAAGCCAGGCCAATGCTTTTGTGGTGGGCTAGCTTGAGAATTGCCTATTTGTAACACCATATCTCACACCCCGAACCCAACACCCAAGTCCAAAACACGACATGGTCGCACACTCCGTAAGGCAGAGCCCTAGAGAATATGCTAGGCTTGAGATGAACAAAACTCACATAATACCAACAATTATAATTAAATCATTCTAGTAACATTAAATCATTAACTAGTTCAATTACAGATTTTTTTGTCCATCAGTATCAGCAAAATAAGAAAAATAACTAACTGATGACTAGCTATACAAACTTCACGTCCCTCCTATTTGTAACTATGCCTCCTATGACTCTAGAAAAAAGTAAGAAGAGTATGAGCTTTTCCAGCCCAGTAAGAATCCCAAATCGCTACACCATAAGTAATAAAAAAATAATCAATTAACAATACCAGATAAATGAATATCGTATCAATACTCAAAAAGCTCATAAATAACATGCACTTAAGTTCTTATTATCTTTTTTTCAAAGGAGGAACGTGGAGTTCATACAGCTAGTCATCAATTAGTTAGTTTTTTCCCTTATATTACTGATACCGATGGACATCGAAAAATCTATAATTAAACTAGTTGATAATTTAATATTAGTGGAATGATTTAGTTATAATTGTTAGCATTGTGTGAATTTTGTTCATCTCAGGTCTAGCATATTTTCTAGGTCTAAGGCTCTGTCTTAGGGAGTGTGTGGCCGTGTCGCGTTCTAGACTCGGGTGTTGGGTTCGGAGCATGATAGAAGTGGTATCAGAGCTTAAGGTTATGATCTCTAGGGGCGTGGCAGATATGGTATCAGAGCTTAAGTTTAAGATCATTGGGAATTGTGACAGAGTGGTATCAAAGCATAGGTTTAAATATTACTAGGGATTGTGATAGAAATGTATCAAATCTTGAGGTTATGATCACTTGGGACATGACGAAAGTAGCAGAAATAGATTCAGTGCTTAGGTGTAAGATCACTATGCATTTTGATAAAATGTATGTATTGCGTTTGGTTTACGATGAGTACAAAAAGATTGGATGATTTGTCTCTAATCATGATAAGAGAGGTTTGACCTAAGATAAGTGTAGGAAGGTTAACTATGGCATATCAGTTATACCATGTTTAGATGTTTAAATGACCTAGAAGTTCAAACTTGCTTTGGGTGTAGATGTGATTGCACTTAGTTTTGCTGCTAATTATTAGAGTGGAGTTTGTGCATGGATTTGTCATAGTATTGGAGTGAGCTAAGAAAGATTTTTCATGATATTAGGAAGGAATATCCTTCAAGGTTAAATCTGTATGTGGATTATATTTGGAATTGTTATGTTTGGATACTACAAATAGGTGTATTTCTATTGGTGGATTTAATTTTTAAGGCCATAGAGTATTCAAATTGGTGGATAATTCTAGTAAATTGAATTCTTATATTTGGATCGGGCTACTAGATTTTTTTCATAATTATTGGAGGCTATTGGATGTGTTGAATTAAACTCAAGTCTAGGTTTATGATTTGAGTATGGATCTTTTGTTATTGTTGATGAAGTCACTAGTAAAATATCATATTGACTAGAGGTGCTTACATGAGTTATCACATATAGCATTGCTGATAAATATTAAGAATCTTGGTGAAGAAAGAATTGGATATAATAGAGTTAATTCTACTCATAGTGGTATTGGCTTAGAGACTTCTAACCCATTGAGTCAGGAGTAAATCCTTTTGGAAGGAAGATCAATGTAGATTGTCATCAAAATGCTAAGAGAATCCAAGGTTAATTCACTTTAAATTAAACCTAGATATTTTGGTTTCTAAAAAGGTTGTGGAGATCATTCAGTGATCTTAAACTTGACTAATGACTTGAGGGTTAGTTATGGTAAGTACACTCTATATAAATTGAGAACAAGAAGATTTAGAGGTTCTGCTCTGGTTCTACTGAAAAAAAAATAAAATTTTAATTTTTTAGTCCCAATGCAAAATGATATTTTGGTTAGAAATTATTTAGTGGCCTTATAGTGTTTGTTGGGTTAGATCAGAGTGCACAGCGGAAGTATGGTGGTCTGCTTTATTTTAAAACTGGTTAGGGACATTAATTCTTTGATCCAAAAGATATTATGATAGAAGACTTGAGTTAGGAAAGGAGAATATGGTGATTCTTTGGCTACTGAAGGTAGCTATGCAATTTTCACCAGTGGGTCCTATTTTTGGTCATTTCAATTTTAACGTTAATCGATTGATGGTTCCATGGTCAAGCTTGGACCTGAAATATTTTAACATAGATCCCCTACTCCTAGCTTTGACATTGTTAAGGGGTTTGAGGATTTCCTATAATAAAAATCTAATTATTAAATCATGGGCAAAGTTAAGAGAAGAAAGAGGATTATAGATTATGAAGAGCATTTGATGCTAATGCTTTCTCTTATTTCTGTTAAGCCAATTATAATCTCTGTGTGGAATTAATCAAGAGCAATTAATTTCTCGGGCCGAAAAAATATATCATGGCATTTAAATCCAAGGTTGGAAGGTTGGTGTTTTTTTGAAAGAGATCAAGAGAACCTGCTATGAAGTATAGATGAAAGGATCAAGTTTTAAGATGCTATGATTTTTTATGTCATAATTCTTATATCAAAATCTTGTGAGCAGGCACTCTAAGAGGAAGACTATTGGAGAGCTCAAGGATGAAATAATAGTCGAGTATTTTCAAATTTTGAGCCTTAAGTAAGTTAATTTCAAGAACGAAATTATTTTAAGGGGGGGAAGAATGTAATAGCCCAAATTTTTTTGGGCTCGTGGGCCCGCCTGGAGTGCCTCGTCGGACTGAGGCAAAAATCCTTGATTTGCCAATGTTCTACAAGCCCTCAAACTCCCTTTTTCCTCGTCGGAGTCAGGGAGGAAGAAGACTCCGATAAGGAGTCTTCCTCCACGCTCTCACCACGTGCCACGCATGCAGATAGGCTGGGCCTAGCCACTCCGAGACGGCCCACAAACCCCAAAAAATCTAGGCAATTACACCATAGTAGAAGGTTGAAGAATTCCTACAATCTTTTAAAAGATTTGACGGTCAATTACTTGCATGCTCAATTGCTGATTAATTAAACTAAAGATACCGTAGGACCCCATAAAATTCAACTTTTTTTGATACTAACTGTTCCTTGTTTCCTTCAGTGTAGTTGCTACGGTGACTAAATTTTGAAAATAAAGAAACCTGCCTTTGTCTTCTTTACCCAAAACTTAGTTGTAGCATTGTGGAACCAAGATCATATCTGGTAAACAGATGTTCACCTGTATACAAGATCACTCTTGTATATAAGCTTGGAAGGATCTACCAAAAAAAGAAAACAAAAGAATGTCAGTGTAAATCTTCACCAGCTGGTGAAGACTGGATTCTTCATGATTGCTGCTAGCCTTTTTACGTCTTTTTCAGGGTTAAATTTCGTTGTTCAAGTAATGGGAGATTACCTAAAAGCAAATAAATCTGATGAATCTGGTAGCATATTTAGTTCATTCAGATTTCTTCACTTCAAATATTCCATTATGGTTGACTTGCAGCATAGATGTAAGGCCAGCAACTGCTAGATGTTTCCGTTTCAAATTAGATTCAAGGGAAGACACCTAGAGATTACCCAGAAAAGGCAAAAAAATGCTACAGCTATACAAAATGATTGCATCAAAGGGTTCTGTAAAGCTGTTCTCCTATTGTTTTCTAGCTCACTAATTGATCACTTTTTGCATTGTATTTGTTCTTGATTGCAGGTTGGATTATCTGCATTTGATTCCAGTGAATCTCTAGATGTTTTGGATCACCCAATTTTGAATTTCTTCTATTATATGGTAAATTACATACATAGTCTGTAGGATTCTTAGATGATGGCTAAGCACTTTCTGAGTACTAAACCTTTAATTGTATAAATCAGCTGACCGAGATTCTTCCTTCGGGTCTTGTTCTGTACATACTGCGCAAGCTCCCTCCAAAAAGAATCTCAGCGCAATATCATCCTATCCGCTAAGAAGGTGTTAGTATCCCTACCGGATGTTTTTTTCTTGAATATTTCATGGCCTACTCCAAAATGTGCCGGAGGCCCTTTGTTTCTACTTATTCGAGGCTCATGATGAAAAATATTTTTTGTGTATAAGCACCTTCAATTACTTACTGCCGCATTGAGGTTGTGTTCCGTATTATTCAGATGCCTTAGCTGCTTTCAAAGAGGTAGTCAGTAGTGATCATGCATATTGCATAGAAGTTGTCTTCTTTTCAAATCTTCATTCAAGGGTGTAGTGTATCTGGGGCTTGAAGTTTGTCAGCTACATACTATCAGTACATAAATGAAGTCAATGAAGTTCAACAGTTAAAAAGAATTTCCCGTAAGAATGCCTGACAAGTATTATTATAGGTTCTGTTTTTTTATTTATTAATACAGATCTGGTTCTTGTTATCAGCCTTGTTTTATTTGTAACTAATTTTAAGTTGTATCGTAATAATATAGTCTTATTGTTCTCTGATAAATTAGTGGGTTTTCCCTCACATTTCAATAAAAAATACAGTCATATTGAGCCTGATAGAAATAGGCAATATAGATACAATTGTGAAAAAACAGGTTTAACAATTTCAATTACTCTCACAGTCCTGGTTCCTGGAGAAACAAAGTTATGATGGGGTTAATCTTCAGCATGAACTGCTCTTTATTGTCAATAAATTTGTGAAAATGAGCTGGTGGATTACTTTTAAAGAAAACTAGAAACCCGTCCCTCCTAACCCAACACGCGCACGATGAAACACCTTGACTTTGTTTTGCTTGCAGAAAATGAAATAATTTGTCTTGTACTAACCATGCAACAAAGTTTTTTGAGCATTCTACAATTTGCTATCACTTGCAGGCAGATATTGTATCAGAAATGCTTGACCACATCATGTAGGAGAGAAAAAAAAAAAAAAACTTCGCATCCTGCGGCTAGAGCTGCAGGAGGTGATCATGCCATTTGCAGATCATCTGTGCCTGGCCTTGCATGCTGAATCAGAGCCTCCGTGAGCCCCGGTCGATGCAGTGTGCAGGGTCCGGCATGAGCACAGGGAAAATGCAGGGAGAGAGGATCTGGATTCATTGGTGGCCGCATGAGCTGTTAACGTCGGAATCCTCACCATGCAGTCTCTGAATCTTCTAGCAACCTTTAAGCCATCAACAATGGAATCTGCAAAGCTGCTGAAAAATTTGAAACCATCTGCAGCTTTGCGAGTGCCATGATTGTGATTGGGTATCCCTGCAGAAATGTGGCATTGGCCAAGGACCTGTAGAACATTTGGCAGTCATGATATCGTGGTGAAGAAAACTGTGTCAATGAGATCTCTGTTAAAATCTGTGTACCTTCCATTATGGGTCTGACTGGTGTTTATATCAATCTCTCCTAAAAAGTAACGTGAAACGCTGATTTCTAACCATGAAGCTGGCCAGCAAATCTCTCGTTTTCTAATACAACTTTCTGATCCTACTAAAACGTGATATAATGCACCAAACAACTACTGCTACTGATATAAAATTCTCTCGTCAACTTCAAGCCCCTTTATCAGAAACAAATCACCAGCAGGTATCTAAGAGCATCTAAGGACTACCCTTTGTTTTGAACTTTTTGGATTTGTTCACATGTGAAAACATGCAAACTTAAGTGAGTAATACGATTAGCACATGCCTAATGGTGGCATCTATAATTGCAAGTGAATTGTATTGACGAGCTGCCTCTGTAGAATTGATCCAAAATTAAACCAATCCAACTAGAACCCAATGTTATTTGGATTAAGCTCACCAAAAACATGACCTACTTCTGGTAAGCATTAGATTTGAATCATTAAATTTATAATCAAAACCCAACTTACTGAATCGATTCAAAAATAGTATACTATATATTTCAAAACCCTTTTGGAATATAAGAAATTAGTTTTCTTTTAGATTAGTTTTCTTTTTATAAACATAAGAAATTAATTTTTTTGTGAAGGCCCGGTCCGAACCTGATCCACTTGATCAGTCCGACCCATCGCTGGCCTGCACATGATTTAGGCCACAAGTCCATGTGAACAATGGCTCACATGGCCGTGCACCCTTCCATGTTTGAGCTAGTTTTTCCTCTATATAAACACCTCCCCAACCTTCTAAGCCCTCCACCGATGGTCATCAGCTCTTCTTCTCCTTTTTTCCATTGAGTTCACAGCTGCCCATCACCGTGCTCAGCGGAAATCGGGGTTGCCAATGCCTTCGGAGCCGAGGTAACACTCTGATCTTCCTCCCTTTTCCTTCTTCTTCTTTGGACGAATAGAATTCATGGCTGTTGACCGAGAAATCGTCTGAAAACCGCTCGGAAAAAAGGATCTTCTGTTTTCCTTTGTTTTTCCCTCCTCCCTTTCTTTTTCGCTGTCGCTGCCGGCGTTCATCGCCAAGGGCCTTGGCCCCTTCCTTACATCGACCCCGAGCCAGAGCCGGACCCTCAGCCGCCAGCAAGCGGGTTGGGATCCAAGAATGACCGAGCTAATAAGCCCTCCTCTCGACCCTATTTTTGGGTTCGGCTAGCCGGCCGCCGTCGCCGGCTATTCTCCGTTGTTTCCACCCCCTGCCAGCTGCCACCTTGCCAAACCACCACGATCACAACCACCAACTGCCTCTCTTCCTCCTCTGTTTTGCCAAGAAAGAAGAAGAAAGAAGAAAATAAGAAGAGGATAGAGAACTATCTCATGTTTTCTCTCTCTTCTTTCTCCCTCTAAAAAGATCCATGGATCTATGAACCTAGTCCCATCGACTTGATCTACGAACCCGAGTTGCCCCTGCAAAGGGCTCGGATCTGACTTGGTGCCCAAGCTGCCTACTAAATCGATTACCCCGACCCATTTGAATGTCTTTGAAACCTCCAATGACGAACCATGTTGATTGATCTTGGCTGGATTGAATCCGATTCATTGAGCCAAACATCTAGACTCGACCCACATGAAACCACCATACGCTCGATCAAATCTTCTCTAATTGTATATTTAAAGTTATTATTTAGAAATTAATTTTGCTATTAATATTTCAAATAACTCTAGCAAAGTCGTCTAGCGAAGTCTGACAGTTTAAAACAAAAGAGGTAAGTAAATCTTATACTTCTTACTAGTTTTTAAATTTGTAAGTAATCCTGACACTCCTTATCAGTGTTTAAATTTTCACATATTTTTCATGCTTATGGTACTAGATATTGATGATATATATTTCCTTAATATTATGAAACTCATAATTTTTTATGAAATAATGGTTTCATAAATATTTTAATATTAATGACTTGTTTATAAACTATAAACTTTATATTTATGAAAATTATATTTTTGTTATGAAAAGAATAATTTCATGATTATCCATTCTACTGTTAAATGTTTATTTATGGACTATGAACTCTATAAAACTATTTAGTATTTTATTCATGTATGATTCAAGAAAATATGATTTAAGAAATTGACTTAAGAAAATTTTTAAGAACTATGGCAAAAAGATACTCAGATAGTTATGTATGATCCTTGAAAGTGGGGTAAATCGACATCCAATTTCATATAACTCTGCCAACAAGTAATAATAGATGGCATACGACTCTACTAGTGGATAATAGTAATTAGCACATGACCCTAGCAGTGGATAATAATAGTTAGCATATGATCCTACCAGCGGGTAATAGCAGTTGGCATATGATCCTGCCAACGGGTAATAGTAGTTGGCATACGACTCTGCCAGGCAGTAATAGTAGTTGACATACAACCCTGTCGACGAATAATAATAGTTGGTGTTTATCGATTACGGCCCTGGAAATGAGATTATGAGTTCATCTCAAGACCAAATGCAGTCAAAAGTCCATGTGGTGATCAGGACAATCATGTACACCTCTATGTGCCACAAATTCAATAGAAGACCGCTAATGATAACATTATTACAATCTAACAATCTTATCTGATATGATAAATTTATTGAAACCTTTGATTCAAATAGTGCTAACTAGCATCTCATTAATATTATTTTATGGGAGCATCTCGGTGGAATCCTTGGTGTAAATTATTCTACTTACCCCTAGTACGGTAAGGCTGATGGACCATATTGACATCCACCCCTTTGTTTCTTCTTATGCCTCTCTTGTTCTTAAACACACATAGCAAAAAGTTCATCCACATTCTAGGTCTCCTTTTGGACATTGTACAAGGTTTTCAGGTTATCAAATTGATACAGAAGAGAGTTTAGGGCTTGGTGAAGAAGAAAAGCTTCGGCAATAGGTATGTCAAGGTTGCTCAATTTATTTGCTATCTCTTGCATTTTCATAATGTTGACCCTAACACCGATCACCCCATCATATCTCATTATGGACAAGGCTTAGATAAATTCACCAGTTTCAGCCTTTTGACTCTAGGACTATCCATCCTATGACATCAAGGAACATTTTGACATTGGTCTCGTTAGCCATAGCACCTTGAAAACTCTCGAATATGATTTTTTCTTTCATAATTACAATGCGAACCCTATTTGCCTCTTTCCTATTTTTAATAGTGGATTTCTTGCTCTGTAGAACTATCTTCCGTAAGCTTAGGGGACTCATCCTCAAGTAAGGCAATATCTAATTTAGTTAATCCTAGGGCTAATTCTACATCTCTTTTCCATCCCTTTAAATTATTTTCAGTCAACATTTCAATGGTGCAAATTTGTTAATGCACAACAATGTTGCTAGTAGCTGAAAAGAAAATCAACATGATATTGATCAGTCATGCATAGGTATTAATGATATTCCACAAGAATATGTCGAGGAATAAACTTTAGCAATATTCTCAAGGCTCCAAGATGTATCACCATATAAATACCATGGGCAGAATATAAAGGACATATCCCAATACCTCCATACAAGTCAATAGTAAGAATGACCTCTTAGAAAACCTACCACTTTTAGATAGATAGGCCCCTTTGGACCAATTGAACAAAATCCCCTTACTAATGATTCACACTACCCCTAAAATTAATATACACAATTTATCCTTTTGGGGTAGCTAATTATATATGCTATAATCATAGAGTAGCTTCCTAGAATCCTTTATCAAAAAAAACTTCATGAAACTCAATAGATGAAGCACTTTGGTGATACCACCTACGTAAAATAGGAGTCTCCAGCTGGAACTATAACAGGACTTTAAGGCCGCAGGTATATAATTATTCATTGTGCATAGGGGACTCGAGACTAGCAAGATGCCATGCACACGGGACTTGGGGCCAGTGGGCCAAGCCAACTAATTCTTTCGACTTCTACAAATTGGGTTTCACGATTCTTGGTCCTATAAAGTCATGTTGATGAAAGAACGAAAACTCTAAGTTGTTTTCTGCATTTTGTCAATCGTGAAGAGATTAATTAATGAAATTAAATTTCATCCTTTAACCCTAAAAAAATATTTTTGAATAAAATTCAATTTTAATATTTTAGTCTTTTAATCCTAGTGTTATCTTGGTCTGAAACCTTATGTAAGAATATTGAATCATCATACCAAGAATTAAAATACCACAAATATATTATTTATTGATTTAGATATAAGGAAAACGGCCGGCTCTTCGTCTCTCTCTCTATCCTACTTTACATTGTCATACAATAGGATAGATAACTCTCTAACTTATATAGATAAGCTTAAATCAGAGTTGGACTAGGATGGGAGAAGGGACAAGGTCCAAATAAGATAAAAATCTAGTTATTAGATCCTTCAATTAAGGCACCTAAATAACCATATCATATTCTCATATATTAGAATATCAAGAACGCCGAGAAGGACCATGGCCCAATAACTTATTGATCACAATTTTTATTTGGGTTCATACCAATTTAAATCACTTTGAACTCATTTTCCGCAAACAATATGTGATATGCAATAAATGGCAGCCCACATTCCTTCATAAAAAATCTTACATACCATACCACAGTGCGTTATACAAGTATGCATTCAATGTCTTCCTCACAGTAAGGACAAATGGAACAGTAGAGTTGATCATGATTTGGTAGAACCTTTTCACCAAGAAAACTTTTGCAAGGTAATCTCTGCCAGGCCACATTCCACTAGAAGAATTGCACCTGTGCTATCCTAGCTAGCTTCCAAATCCAACATAAATCAACTTTCTTTATGCTCTGTTTTGCTTGAACTTCCTTAGTATGCACTTAGGGAAGACCGAATTCATAGGTTTTTATATTACATGTAGTGGGCATCCCGATCAAAAAAATATTATTTATCCAAGAATCCGGAAAATCCTTGATACTCTGACATTACCCAGATTTCAAATGAAGCCTTCCTTGATAGCATTACTCCCTTCACATATTGCTTTTCAAATTGCAGCAGCTCTTCTAATGGAAGCTTTCTTTGATCAGAGACCATCGAACTTATATTTGGATTGAATTACTCAACATCATTGGTTGTTAGGATTGAACTTCTGGATTAGAGCAAACCTTCTAGATCTGATATCATGAACTCGAATTCCACCTTTATAATTAGTAAAATTTATTTCCACTAATTTAATATTTAGTAGTAGACAAAATAAGTATGCCAGTATCAATCATAGTAATAGCATTGTATAGAATAATAGCGTAAGGACTGAAAAATGCCTATCATGGTGAAAAATACGAAAAATCCTCCTACTATTGATTCAGGTTGGACCTTCTAGTCTTGGCAACCATGGAACTTGATGGGAAAGAGTATTAATATTCTTCGAGCGGTTAGAAGAATTACCCTAAATCAAGACATATAGATTCCTTCGTAGGAGTTCTATGTATTATAATATCTCAAAATTATGCCCACTAAGAGTTGTAGGTCTTAACGAGATCATCTTTCCTATCGGTCGACTTATTTGCTTAGATTTATATGCTATTGATTGATCCCTAAAACCCAGAATTTATACAAGAGATCTTCTAAGGCCGCGTAAAGCCCATGTGCATGGCGACATGAGCTTGGGTTGTATTCTGGTACTTGCAAGTCTCATTTTCTTTTGATTTTGTCTTTGTAGCTTTGTAAGCATTACCAACTCTATATCCTTATTTCTTAGTTATCTAATTATCAAGGCCTACTGATCCTTTTTTCCTGATCTCTTGGGATGTCTATTTCCTAGACCCAACCTTAAATATTTGGCCTAGAATCGTATTTACAGTTTCAAATCAAGTATCTTGCTATTCTTTTATAACTAAAATATAATAATTTATAATCAAATATAAATCGCTAAAATCATTTAGATAAACTAGAAAGAGCCAGCATAAACTTGAATTTTCATTCAAAACTTTTAACTTCATCCAAATAATTGATCATATTTTAAAACGTATTGATATACTTGAAAGCACTATAAATAAAATTAACCAAAACAAATAATGAAATATAAATGTTTAAATATAATTTAAGTAAAAATAGATAAGAGAAAATGTAGTTGTTGTGATGAAATTGAGGGTTTTGTTTAGATTAGAGTTTTTAATGAATTGGAGAGTGAAGGACAAGATTTTAGGGGTGCAAATGGATCGGGTTGGACCAGGTCATGAGTGACCCCAACCTAACCTAGTTTCTTGTTCAGCTCCTAATGTTGGACCCATACCCAATCTATAGAAGATCGGGTCGGATCTATTATTAAAATTTCTGACCTAATAGGTCATTCGGGTCAGGTCGGATCCATGTTTGACTCAAACCCAACTCAAAAAATTCGGATTCAGATCGGATCCGGTTTGGGTCAGAACATTGGAAGCCATTGCATAAATTAAAAGGTAGAAAAATAAACTAGATACAATAGAATAAACAAATCATCATAGTAACAACTGTGTTTTTCTTTTTCTTTTTCTTTTCTTTGATTTATGAGAGGGATAGACTCCTGTTGTGTTGCCCATACTTGTGTAAGCTGGGCTGGTAGGGACGAACCCGAAGCCACTTATGTTTGGGCTTCCCAAAGAATCAGATCAATATACTCTTAGATCACCATTTCCTCTAGATTTCAATGCTTGAGATCGATCTCCCACTGAAATATTCCCCGTCCTAGCTCTCCCCCTCCTACTTCGATGGGGAGTCTGAACCAAAGCTAGATCCCTTCTCCGCTACTAGCAGCAGGCCCCACCACTACAACCACCTCCTCCATCTCTTCAAGAGGGCCCACCGAATCGATGCCCTCATCCTCGCCACCTTCCTCCTCACTCGCGCCTTTGCCCACCTCTCCTACCTCCTCCCTTCCCTTGCTCCCCTCTCCATCGGTCGCTCCGCTACCTCCCCCTTTGATCACACCAGCGCCCTCCCCTGACCCAACTGGGGCGACGACTCCAGCCTCGACCTCAAGATCTACATCTGCGAGGAGCGCGACGAAATCCAAGGTTCCAACGAGAAGAAATCGAAATAAAAAACGAGCAAAGGCGTTGAGAAATCTAAAGTTCATACCATCTTGGGTGGAAATGTAGTTGTCTTAGCCATAGCTGAGGGAGTGCCCAGTGGCGGAATCATGGCAGACCTAGACGAATGTTAGCACTTTGGTGAAGGAGAAGAGCTCGAAGATGTGCATGTCCGTCACTACCCCGTGGAGGTCCATAACGTAGAGCGCTGGCATCGAGGCCGTCCCAAAAAATGGAATAGGTTTAATTTTAGAATCCGACCCGGCACCACGGGTCGTCCAAAATAGGTCGAGTCGGGTCTAAGAGGAGCGGGTCGGGTCACGGGTCAATCCAACCCATTTGTAGCCTTAAAATTTATATGATTCAATTTTTTGGGTCTGTGGGATTAGGTCGACTCGAGCCCATCTTTTGTTGCTCCAAATTACACTAGGATAATATAGGCGATGGGACAGGTTGACATACAAGCTACATTGGGTGGGTTAAAAAAATTACAAGATCCAGATCCGACCCTAAATTTTGAGTTCTAACTCAAGCCAATCCATAAGTTTCCAAACATGGATCAGGCTAGGTGTAATCAGGTCGGAACCAGGTCGGTCATGTGTGAACCCACTCATTTGTAGCCCTACTTACTCTTTAAAGATGCAAATTTCTCTTTAATAGCTGTTCTTAAAATCCAAAAAAGTTTAAAGGCTTGACCTTTTTATCTCTTTGGACTTTTATTTATTTGTTGCCTTTTCAGGTACGAGGATTGGAAGTCCTAGTAGCGATCCTCCGAAGACATAGGGAGGCAACAAGCGATCCAACGGGTGAGGAAAGGAATATCCAAGAAAAGAGGAGATCGAAAGGATACGGAAAATGGCAGCAGGATTGGGAATAACACTAAATCTGAACAAGTTGAGTCAAGGGGTGAATCCCAAGTCGGAGAAAATAGAGAGAGAGAGAGATAGAGGCACCAATATTAGAGAGACCAGTATGAGGTATATTTCCTTTCCTATTTTGGGTTTTTTTTTTTTTTAATAAACTTATAGCAGGACTTTCTTTCTTAGGGGGAGTCGTTCTTTTCCTAAACGCTTCTGGTTTTCCCTTTCCTAAAACGAATCGACTTTATAAGGATACTTTCATGTCTACGTCAGATCGTATCTCATCCTACGATCTAAGATTGCACAGAATCCTCATATCGTCAATCGCAACCATCCATCCGTCCACGTAACAACAGGGCAAAGAATGGAAATAAATTTATTCCATTCATGACGACAAACGATGCATCCTGCGAAGCCAATATATTCTCCTTTCCATCGTCTCTTCTCTGCTCTCTTGTAAAGGGAGTTTTATCGTAGGGAGAGCGAGAGAATATCTTGTAAAGGGAGTTTTATCGTAGAGAGAACGAGAGAAGGAGAAGAAGATGGATTGGGATTTGATGGAGTGGATGATGGAGTGGAAGAGAAGTCATCCTGTCGAGAACGCTACTGCTGATAACTGTTTGACATCTGCTACTCCTAGCAACTATGATAACGTCCCCAACAAAGTTTGTAGTACGGATGGGAGCCAGGAGCTGAAGGAAGAGGGGGAGGAGACTACTGGAAAGGTGGGACGAGGGCTGGTGGAAGAACATCAAATAGTGAAGGTGATGATGAACGAGCAGGAGGAAGAGCTTCGACGGCAGATCAGTGCCTCCCGCGCCATCAGAGAGAGCCTTCTGGAGTCATACAGGAGAATTGCTTCCGAGTATCTCTCCCAGCATGGTTTGGTTCTCTTTCGTTCTTCTTTATATTATATTATAAGTCTGGTTTTAGACTGCCATGTAGCAACTGTTTCAAAACATCGGACTTTGAAGCATACTCATGTCTTAGATTGGTTTAGTTTGGTTTATCTTCTTCTCTTTTGAGATGGTTTCTTATTAGAAATTTTTTTGGGCTTCTGGTTTACAAATTATTTTGGTCAGTGGTTGATAAAATTTTTTTTTCCGGCGAACAGATTTTCTAAGGTGTGCGGTTTGCATCATAGGGCCTGGTCAAAAGATGGACGACCAACAAATGATACATCTTTATGTGTCATATATATATTATATCTTGTTTGACGGTAGTTATGGGACCTGCAGTGCAAACAACGTACAACTAAGAATCTTGGGTCTTTTTTGGGAGTAATCTTGGATTTTTATTTTTAATCTATTGTACCGGTGGTTCTAGTTGGTGGATTAGAGTATGTATTTAGCTGTTGCTGTATGATTGAATATTTTTCTGTTATTATTATTTTGCGAGTCCGCATGCCATTTATATAATATGTTATTCCTCTACAATTAAAGCCCCACACTTGTATAAAACAGTGTTCTCGGATATTGGTGTTTCTTTTTGTCTTTTTAAGAACCGGACATAAATGTCTAGTCCAAGATATTTATTTATCTTTTTGACATATTTTGTAAATTTCAGGATACATTTTCTATGCAAGAGGTCTATTTTGACGATGATCTCTATCAGAAAAAATAAGTTTAATAAAATATTATCTTTTGGTGATGTAATTATCCGATAAACATAATTTTTTCTATGAAAAAATTACTAAATCTAATAGTCCGGCGAGAGCTAATTTTCATCGTCAAAATTATATTTTTATTAATAATTTTTTTTAATCATCAAATTTTTTATCACTATTTTTTTTTTTGGTGCATCTATTATACATAAAAGAAACTCTAAGGATGCAACGAATCTAATAAGCTCCACAAAATTGAAGCATCTCAATGTTGGAAGTGCGATATGCCCTAATTTTCAAAGGCACATCATGGCATAAGAAAAATACAATTCCAAGTTTTGGATGCGAGAAGGACCCTACAATAATGAAACCTCTATATAATAAATAGACTAGTTAATAGGGAGGAGGGAGAGAGAGGAGATCCTACTATTGTTTTTTATATGGACATCTTTGTATTTTTTTTTTAAGTATAGAAGACTCCTAATATTAGAGAAAGACCAGTATGGAAAGGTATTGTTAGAGTAGAAAAAGGGATTGTGTCCTAGCAAGAGATATTGTCCGCTTTGAGAAGACTCCCCAGTCATTCCAGGATGAGAGATATCCCTCACGGCTTTGTCCAAAGGGCGTCTCCTAAGAGAAAGGGGATGGAAACCCCTTATAAGCACAATCCTTATCACTACCCAAGTAGTATGGGACTAAAGGTTTGTGGCCCGCCTTTACACCCCTAACAGGTATATATTTATTAGAGGATATTTATTTATTTATTTTTCATGCATGCTTGCAAAGGTATATATGCTATTAGAGGTCTTATTTTCAAATCTCATTTGTTCCTTTCCTTCGCCCCCATTTGTTCTCTCTATCTTTTATGAAAATTTGTCTATATAGAACTGTTAAATACTAGTTTGCAACAAGAAATTCTGCATAAATTAAAGCTAAAGTACTAATTTATTAGATTTCTAAGGTCAAAATCATACCTAATAATCTTATGTCTCCGCTATCTTTTATCTATCTCTTTAATAGCTGTTTTTAATATTAAAAAAAAAAAAGAACTTTAAAGGCCTGATTATTTATCTCTGGACTTTTATTTACTTTAAGGTACGAGGGTTGGAAATCCAAGTACGGATCCTTTGAAGTCAACCGAAGGCTACAAGCGATCCAATAGGAAGCAGCGATGGAGTGCAACCCCAACTCAAACGCTGATTCTTGACAAAATTTATCATTCAGGAAAAGTATCTCCAAACAAGGAAGAGATCAAATGGATTACTTCTGAACTCTCACAACATGGTGAAATTACTGAGTC
>JAOXJJ010000553.1:2502-20321 GCA_025769935.1 Phoenix roebelenii
TTATTTATTCAATAATAAATAGTCAAGTACAAAAGTATGTCCTAGAATTAATAATGTGTCAGCCTTATTGGCTTCTAAGGCATATATCTAACACTATCGTGCCTGGCATTCCTGACAAAAAGTTCGTTGAAGCTTGAGTCGGCTCGCCTGTCTAGGAGTCGGCTCGACTAAAATGGAAAACATCTCGCATGATTCTGGAGTCGACTCTGGCTCAGAATCTCGCTGATAGGTTATCGATCGATTTTTATTGGAGTCGACTCACGCGGTTTGGGAGTCGTCTCGCATCTTGACCCACCGAAAGTGAGTTTTCTGCCTTTGTTTGAGTGAGACGTCTCGTAGTAGTTGGAAGACGACTCGTGCTCGTCTCGAGTCGACTCGCACTTTGCGACCCGAAATACATTTTTCTATCTGTCTGAGAGAGGCGTCATAGTTATTGGGAGTCGTCTCACACTTTATCCGAAAGGTGGGGGACGACTCGTGCTTGACTCAAGTTGACTCATGCTTTGCAATCGAAAATACTTCTTTCTGTCTGTCTGAGAGAGTCGGCTTGTACTTTGTGGAGACGGCTCGAGGGTGTGCCCGTATGCCATTCTTGTGCCAGAGTCGACTCATACTTTCTGGGAGTCGACTCTAGTTCTGAAAAATGCTTGAATGGTTCCAACACTAGAGTTTAAGATCCATGAACCATTTCCTAAAATTTTCTTTTGAAGTTATAGCATTGTTACCCTGAAAAATACTTATTTAAAATTGTTAGACCAATAAGAAATGCACTCAAAATATTTTGGCACATCAAAACCAAGTAGGAAAATAATCAATTACTCAGCAATCTCTCCCATTTTGACGATGACAAAACATTGAGTGTTTTCAACCAAGTATAAATTACATAGGTAAATCCAATCAAGAATGTATGCTTATTGTTTGATTTATCCGAGATATGAAGGGTGTGAGCAACAAACTTCAATATTATAATGCTCCCCCTTTCACTTGGAATTGTGTAGTTATATGAATTTTATAGTTTAGCCATTGTGAGTCTTTACATTGATAATTAGTATAAACATTGTGAGTGCTTGATTTGTAATTATTGTTCACTTAGCTCCCCCTAGATTAGTGCATTTAATTTTACTTAGCTCCCCCTAAATTTATGCAATTGGGCATTTAATTTGCCTTCTTTACCATTTATACTTAGTTCTTATCCTCCTAACTCTTCTCCCCCTTTTTGTCATCAGCAAAATATAATAGAGGAGTGCAGCAATCATAAAAGTCTGAGAAGATGAGAGAAGAAATTGATTATTTTATTTCATCAAAATGTTGTATACATTTGTGATGTAGGAGTAGGTTCAAAAGGTACATCACTTGTAAGAAAATATGACATGAGTTAGTAGTAAAAGCAGGAGGCACACCAGTAATCCTATTCGTCATCAGAGGTAATATTTTCAGGACTACTAGCCCTAGAAGAGGGACCTCTAGGAAAATGCCTAAGATATCTAGTACGGGAGGTAATCTGTGTATGCTGTGGGGGTCTAGAATGCATGTCGGCTCTCTCTCTAGAAGCATGATTTTTGAAAGATGCTGCTGTCGGCTGTCGCCCTAGACCATTAACAATCCTTTCTACTTTTGTCTAAAGGTTTTGGAGTCTGGCTTCTATGGTCTCAATCCTCTGGATACCCTAGACCATTAACTTTTCTCTTATTGTAAATCTTTTTCTTGCTAGAAACTCGAAATCAATCCTCCTACCTTTGGTTACAACTCTTATGGCCGAAGGCGAAGGTAAGAATAGAACTGTGGGGTCTGGCGAGCCGTTCTTCTCCGTGTGGATTTCACTTCCTCTTCAACCGTTTCTTCAGATCTCTTCCTTTGGAATGCGAGCTTCTTCCTAGGTCCCATTGGTGCAAGAGAGATGGTGGAGAGCTAGGGCACGAGGGGAGAAGGGTTAAGGAAGCATTTGAAAGACGAGCAGCTTGCTTACTGTTCAAAGGGGGCGTACTATCGGTGAGTCAACTTAAGGTTTAATGAGCACAGCTGGTTCCCAAAAAAATCGTCAATTCAAACTCAAGACGTCTCGCGCAAAAGTTTGAGACGACTCGACACTGTTAGCTCTCCTTCGAGACGTCTGCCGCAAAAGTTCGAGACGACTCGGCAGAATTAGGGCACTGTAAGTCCGATCTCAAGACGTCTCATGCAATAGCTAGAGACGACTCGCATGCAAGTTGACTCGGATTCTTCTCGAGTCGACTCGAGGTCTGCTCTTCTTCAGATCATTTATAATGGTTAATCCACAAGGTTCTAGAATTAATTTGATTGACTTTTACCTTTAGAAGATAGTCATGAGGGTGCAATTTGATTGGAAATTTGGTCATGAAGGAATGAATTGATGAAAATGAAGGCAAGATTATTGAAAGGGGTCAATTACTTCCAATTTTCTTCTAAGAGTACAGAACCTATCTTCATTCAAGGGTTTCGTAAAGATGTCAGCTAATTGATCATCGGTGCACACATAATCGAGTGATATGTCTCCATTTGAGACATGATCCCTTAAAAAGTGGTGTCTTATTTCAATATGTTTAGTTCTTGAGTGTTGAACTGGATTCTTAGATAGATTTATAGCACTAGTATTATCACAGTTAATGGCTATTTTTATTGGTTTAATCCCATAGTCTTCTAATTGTTGTTTAATCCATAAGATTTGGGCACAACTTCCAGCTGCTATATATTCAGCTTCCGCTGTTGATAATGCAACCGAATTTTGCTTCTTACTAAACCATAAAATCAAGTTTTCACTCAAAAGTTGACACGTGATGCTAGTGCTTTTCCTATCTAATTTACATCCTGCAAAGTCAGCATATATGTATTCTATTAATTTCAAACTATAGTCTTTTGAGTACCACAACCCTATATGTTGAGTTCCAACTAGATATTTAAAAATTCTTTTAACTACAAGTAGGTGTGACTCTTTTGGATTTGATTGAAATCTGGCATATATGCATATACTAAACATAATATTTGGCCTACTTGCGGTAAGATACAAAAGGGATCCAATCATACCTCTATAGAGCTTTTGGTCTACACTTTTACCTGCTTCATCCTTGTCTAATTTGCATGACGTGCTCATAGGTGTACCTATGGACTTATTGGTTTCCAAGCCAAATTTTTTTAACATTTCTTTGATACATTTGGCTTGATTAATAAATATTTCATCCTTTAGTTGTTTGATTTGTAATCCAAGGAAGAAATTCAGTTCATCCATCATACTCATTTCAGATTCACTTTGCATTAATTTCGCAAATTCTTGACACAAATTGTTGTTGGTAGCTCCAAATATAATGTCATCTACATAGATTTGTACTATCAACATATCCTTATATTTTCTTTTCAGAAATAGAGTAGTATCAACATGTGCTCTAGGAAATTCGTTTTCCAATAAAAATTTACTTAATCTTTCATACCATGCTTTTGGTGCTTGTTTTAGTCCATAGAGAGCCTTATTAACTTTAAACACATGATCAGAGTATATGTAATCTTCAAATCCTAGAGGTTGTTCTACATATACTTCTTCAGTTATATACCCATTTAGAAAGGCACTTTTGACATCCATTTGATAAAGTTTGAAGTCCATAGAGATGGCAAAAGCTAGCAACAATCTAATAGCCTTTAATCTAGCTACCGGAGCAAAGATTTCATCAAAGTCAATTTCTTCTTCTTGATTATATCCCTTTGCTACGAGCCTAGCCTTGTTTCTTATAACAACACCATTTTCATCTAACTTATTTCTGAAGACCCATTTGTACCTATTACAATATAATTCTTAGGTCTATCAATTAGTTCCCAAATATTATTTCTTGTAAATTGGTTTAATTCTTCTTGCATTGCATTTATTCAATTTTTATCTTCTTCTGCTTCTTCTAGAGTCTTGGGTTCAATTTGAGAGACAAAAGCTAAGTAGTTATTTGCATTTCTAATAGATGCTCTTGTCTTAATTTGTTGTGCTGGATCATCTATAATTAATTCTTTAGGATGACTAGCTGCATATTTTCACTCCTTAGGTAGATTATGTTCTAAATTCTCAACTGTTTCAATTTCAACTTGTTCAATATTTTCTTTATCATTGGAATTGGATGGATCTTCAAAAGTCATTCTTTCAAATACATTTTTCAGAATTCATGTGCCATCTTCAAGTTCATTCATCCTAAGTAATTGACTCGAGTTCTCATCAAAGACTACATGTACTGATTCCTCAACAACTAATGTTCTTTTATTAAACACCCTATAGGCTTTACTAGTTAATGAGTATCCTAAAAATATTCCATCATCTAATTTTGAATCAAACTTTTCTAGGTTGTTTTTATCATTATTGTGAATGTAGCATATACAACCAAACTCATGAAAGTGACTAATATTAGGTCTTTTTTCTTTCCAAAGCTCATAGGGAGTTTTCTTAGGAATTGGTCTAATGGAAATCCTGTTTAAATATAGCACGCTGTATTTACTGCTTCAGCCCAAAAATACTTTGGAAGATTTTCCGCACATAGCCTGGTTCTAGCCATATCTACTAAAGTTCTATTTTTTCTTTCTACTACTCCATTTTGTTGAGGTGTCCTGGGTGCTGAGAAAGTGTGATTAATTCTATTTTCATCACAAAATTTCTGAAAAAGTCTATTCTCAAATTCAGTCCCATGATCACTTCTTATCGAGATAATGGTTATTTCCTTTTCATTTAGGACGTTCCTATAAAAATTTAGGAAGATTGGAAAGGTTTCATCTTTATGTGCTAGAAACATAACCTATATGTACCTAGTATAGTCATCTACTATTACTAAACCATACTTCTTTCCTCCTAAGCTAGTGGTCCTAGTTGGTCTGAAAAGATCCATATGAAGCAATTCTAAGGGCCTAGATGTTAACACATCATTCTTTGACTTGAAGGAACTTCTTGTCTGCTTTCGTAATTGACAAGCCCTACATACTTTCTCTCTTTCAAAGTTCATCTTAGGTATCCCTTTAACTAGTTCCTTATTGATCAATTTGGAGATCAAGTCTATACTTGCATGTCCTAGCTTGCGATGCCATGAACAACTAATTTCATTATCTTTTGGGTTTGTGACTACTAGACATTGACTACTTTTTACAAGTTCATCTAAGTTTATCATATAGACATTACCATACCTGTGTCCTACAAAGATAGTGTTATTATTTGTTGAGTTAGCTACGGTGCATAGTGAGGCTTCAAAGGTAACTTTGAAATCTTTATCTCATAATTGACTGATGTGAATAAGATTATGCTTTAATCCATTCACATACAACATATTATCTATGAATGTAGATGAAGAGATCTGAATTTTACCAATGCCGATGATTTGACCTTGACTATTATCACCGAAGGTTACCACTCCTTTTTTTTTGACTTGAGGGTGAAGAATTGATCTTTGTCACCGGTCATGTGTCTTGAGCAGCCACTATCGAGGTACCAATTCCTTTTAGCTTGATTGGTTGCAAGACATATCTCATTGTCTTGAGCCACAAAGCAAATGTTGGATACTTCTTAGGGTTCTTCTTCAGATGAGGATACCTCGCTATCTTCCCACATAGCAACAAATCCCTTCTTCTTTTTCTTTTGTGGTTTCTTCAAGAGCGGACAATCTAGTCTAAAATGTCCGGATCTCTTACACTCAGCACACTAAGGGATCTTTCCCTTTCTCCTTATCCTTTTCTACCTCACTTCTTGTTATGGGATTCCTTTTGAAGTTCATCTTCCTTCTCCTCATAAACTTATTGATTTTTTTTGCGAGGAAGGCAATGTCATCATTCTCACTCTCATCTTCTCCTTCATCACTACTCTTATTACATTTTCTTTAGGTAAAAGCCTTAAATGCTATTCCTTTTCTCTTCTGACTCTCATCCTCAAGATGTTGGTTCATGGTGAGTTCATGAGTCATCAAGGATCCGAGGAGCTCCTCTAGAGGAAGGATGCTGAGGTCCTTGGCTTTTTGTATTGCTGTCACTTTGGCCTCCCAAGAGCGTGGTAGTGAACGAAGAATCTTTCTGACAAGATCACCGTTAGAATACATTTTTCCAAGGCTCTTTAATCCATTAATGATATCAGTAAATCTAGTAAACATGGAAGTAATATTTTCAGATGGCTCTATTTTAAACAATTCATATTTATGCACTAGCATGTTAATTTTTGATTCTTTAACTTGATTTATGCCTTCATGTGTGATTTCAAGTCTATCCCAAATCTCCTTAGTGGAGTTACATGTTGATACTCTATTGAATTTATTTGCATCTAAGGCACAATAAAGCACATTCATAGCCTTGGCATTTAGTTGTGCCTTTTTCATGTCATTTTCATCCCAGTCCTTTTCGGATTTGGGAATTACTAAGTTATCAACAATGTGTGTGGGAATGTGACGCCCATTGACGATGATGCTCCAAACATTATGTCTTGGGCTTAAATGAATATTCTTATTCTTGCTTTCCAATAGGTATAGTTTGTTCTATTAAATAGGGGTGGCCTATTGGTTGACTGTCCTTCACCTGAGGTTAATCCAAAATGGGTTGCCATTAAATATTTTACTCAAAAAAAAGTTTTTAGACAATAGTCGCTATTGAAGAGTACCTGCTCTGATACCACTTGTTGCCCAGCAAGCAGCCCAAGAGGGGAGGGGATGAATTGGTTTTTTAAAAAATGTGAAATTTAATTCGTGATTCAAACTAAAGTGTCAATCTTAAATGCTAAAGGAAAGAGGAGAGTGAGATAATGGAAAGCACGGCACAAAGACACAAGATTTATAGTGGTTCAGAGCTATTCTTGCTCCTACGTCCACTCCCCAAGCTTCACTTGAGATTTTTACTATAATTCTAGAATTACAGCATGGTTGTTTTACAAGCTCACAACTAAACTTGTTGTTTTACCGGCTCACAACGAACCACTCTGTTTGTTTTACTTGGGCTCACAAACAATCCGGTTGGTTTTCACAAAGGATCACCAACTACAACCTTAGACCTCCTTATTCAATCCCTTGATTGAATCAAGCACCCAAATATAGAAACAGATGTGTGAATACAAGCTTCTAAAAAAGTAGTTAAAACAATCTTAATGAGAACAAGGAAAAGAATCTTCTCAGATAAGATTTGCCGATTGAGATGTTGCTTCTTTTCTTCTGGATCCTCTCACAAGTCAATCAGCGATGGAGGATCGTTCTTTTTCAGCTCTGGTGTTGAGAAAGGATGAGTTCTTTGATGAAGAGTTGCTTTCTCCCAGTTTTTCCTTTGAATGTTCTTTTGAGATCTTTAAGCAAATGATTTTCTTGATTCTTCTTTGTTTGGATTTTTCGTTCTTGTTACTGTTTCACTCAGAATGAGTCTTCTTATAGCTTCATTTTGAAAAACTAGCTGTTAGACACAATAGAGTAGCCATTCTATCGTGCCTGGCATTTCTGACAAAAAGTCCGTTGAAGTTGGAGTCAACTCACCCGTCCAGAAGTCGGCTCGACTAAAGTGGGAGATGTCTCGCATAATTCTGGAGTCAACTCTGGCTCGAAATCTCGCTGACAGGTTATCGGTTGATTTTTGTTGGAGTCGATTAGCGCGGTTCAGGAGTCGTCTCGCATCTTGGCCCGCTGAAAGTGAGTTCTCTGCCTTTGTCTGAGAGAGACATCTCGTAGTAGTTAAGAGACGACTCGCGTTTCGTTCGACAGATAAGAGACAACTCGCGCTCGTCTCAAGTCGACTCACACTTTGCGATCCGAAATACATATTTCTGTCTGTCTGAGAGAGGCATCTTGTAGTTGTTGGGAGTTGTTTCACGCTTCATCCAAAAGGTGGGGGACGACTCGCGCTTGACTCGAGTCGACTCGCGCTTTGCGACCGGAAATACTTTTTTCTATCTGTCTGAGAGAGTCGGCTCGCGCTTTGTGGAGACGACTCGAGGGTGTGCCAGTATGCCATTCTTGTGCCGGAGTCGACTCGTACTTTCTGAGAGTCGACTCTAGTTCTGGAAAATGCTTGAATGGTTCTAACACTAGAGTTTAAGATCCATGAACTATTTTCTAAGATTTTCTTTTGAAGTTATAGCATTGTTATCCTAAAAAATACTTGTTTAAAATTGTTAAACCAATAAGAAATGCACTCAAAATATTTTGGCACATCAAAACCAAGTAGGGGAATAATCAATTACTCAGCAAGCTTTTCTTGCGTGGCTACTATACCTTCTAGTGCAATATTGGCCTAGCCAAAAATTTGTTGTAGTAAGCACAATTAGACCACAAAATGTATCAACCATAAGCAAGCTCAATCAAGCCATTAACTGCATCGAAAACCATGTCACTAACTATATTGTACCATATACTCACCGTATTAAATGTTGTACCAGTCTCAGTAGCCATGACATAATTAAATTGCTTTTACTTCCTAAACTAGAAGTATGATATCTTATTTGAGTTTTTAAAGTTCAATAACTAAGAGTTTGCCTTCTTCAATAAAAAAAATGAAACAAATAAAATAAATATAATAATCATTAAAAAAAACTATGAGCTGGTCCTCATATCGAACAATTGGTACGTACTACTATGTCACATCAAATGAAGCAATGTCAACATTCAACTTTACTTGCAGCCTCAATTTGGCACCACATTGAGTTCACATGTCACATCACATGGAGGCAAGCAAGGGAATGGAATAGATGCACTTGGTGAGCCATCTTGAGTTTCTTATAGTTCGCTCAAAATATATCAGGTCACCAGAAGGTTGAGACTTAAGAGGACTTCCTCTAGAAGTGACTGCATATGATATCCTCCAAAGTGCCCCTTCCATGTAAAATTTATGAAATCATATTTCTTTTTCATGTTCTCAGATGAATTGTGACCAAAATTTTATTTGATTTTGGTGAATTAAAGGATGGTCTCTTCTTTGATGTTCCATGTATGCTTTACAATAACCTACCTTCATTGTTATGTTCATGTTTACCTATCTACAATGTAATATGGAAGAATGTACACTTGTTATCGATAATCTTGCCATGTTCATGTTCTTTCACGTATTGTACAAGAGATCATGTTATCAAAAATATGTGAAACATGGTATTTTATAAGGGTGCAAATGGACTGCCTAATATCAGTTCAGATTTGTTTTTGCATTCAAATCTATCCGAATTTGGATACAAATTTAGCATTCGATCAACATTCATATCCTCATCGATACTCATCAAAGAAAAAGCAAATATGGATATTGATGGATAATTATCCGATTGGTATCCTCATATCTCGTTCTATTTTGCAATCTGATTTGGTTTTATATAGCTCTAATGCACTTCAAAGTAAAACAGGTGGCATGATAAAATATCTCACTTAATTCATCTTTTATATAGTAACTTCATTGATTTGGCGGTTCATAAAAGTTTAACAATCCAATTTATATCTGCATTAATATTTTTTATTATCAGTACCTACTTTGTACCGATATAAAGGTCTAGTTTATGTCCATATTCATTTAAAATGAGGTTCCTACTCTTTTACATATAATATCTTATCCTCGCTCCATTGCTTCTTTTACCCCCATTCACTAGACTATACCGGCACTTTATTCTACTTTAAAAGGCTAGAGTTTTTAACTCTCTTATCAAATTCAATAATCATTTGTGATGGTAATTTCACAATTCAAGAAATAAACGAGTTCAATGATAATGGTAGTTTTAATAAAATAATAGAATAAAAAAGAGGTAAAGGAGTAAATGTGGCTAAATTACTTTTTTGCCCTCGTATGAAACCTGTGATTGTCATTAGGAGAGATTGTGGGGTAAAGTATTTTATAGATTGAAGAAAAATTCTTAAAATAATATATCCAATTAATATTTATATTTAAATATATATTGGTTAATTAAAAATGGATACATATATATACATACATACTAATATATGATCCATTTGAGCTTTATTCACGAGGCAGCTCCTAATATGCAAAGCACATACTAATGTCACATAAATGATGGAACATATTTTGTTTCTACTTTTCCTTCCTTTTTCTTTTGATAATAATGCAGTAGAACATAGTTCTGATATATGAAATCAAACTTCTTTGAGTGCTATTGCCTTCTAATGTTGCAAAACAAATTATTTTTTGGAAAGATATTGATGGTAATGTTGCATGATTTAGTTGTCCAATCGTTGATTGGTTGCAATTTTTGAGCTCATGTGTTGATCCATAATTGACATATATAAAAGAAGACAATTTCAGGCCAAATTAGTTGGGTCATATTTACTCAATGGTTGAGGCATGTATGCTCCACTCATTATGGCATGAAAGGCACCATCTTAGCAATCACTTAGGCATCAAATGGGATAGCCCAATAACTTATTTGCTGAGACGAGGTAGCTAAAATGCAACCTATATAACATAGGTTGCCATACGAGGTCGCTTAATGACTACAAGGATTAACAACATGTTATTGCATTTTCTTATGAAAAATTTATTTGTTGACAAATTATAGCATCCAACAACGACTATGAAATCGAGCGAAATAAAATATTTTTTAAAAAAATATTATTTGAAGATTAGAGAATGTATTTAGCAATAATAGATGCCTCCGCTAGTCTATTTGGAGGGACTTTGGTCATGATTAAATGTAAAAAGGGCTCTTATAATGACATGTATTATATAGGTTCTTTTAAGAAAGCATAAAGAAAACAACTTCATACTCTATAAATGCTGACTCTTTTTTTTTAATAACAACATCATTATGCCCCTATTTCATGTCATTTTAATTGTAAAAGGTAGCATTAGTCAATATTCTTATATTAACTCGGCAAATAATGATCATATCCTCTATTATAATGGCCAAAAGCTATAATCTTTTTTGATGGCTTATTTGAACTCTATGAAAACATTTTATGAGCCATGGATCGGAGCAGCGCGGTCCCAGTGGCAGCGGAGATAGGATATGAAGGTCGGCGTTCCTCGACACCGCTTAGGGGAGCAGCACCTATTGACTCTACTTGGCTATAACCTAAAGGGCCAATCTCCAATAAATCTCCAACATCCGAGGCTAGGTTGGAGGATCATGACTCAATTGAAACAAGATCTAGGTTTGCCTCTTTATCTGCTACTGAAGGAATGGACCTTCCTGTCACTTCTCTGATGGACATTTAGATCACTGAGCAACAACAGAGCCAGGGGAGGAAGAGATGCGGGCATTACTTTTTGATCATTTTTGTCATAGATGGGAGTTCAAGAACCCGATGAGTGATATTTGGTTACCACAACTATAGTCCACTGCGACAGTTGAACAAAAAAAAGTTGCCAATTTCCCCTGTTATAGAGGATGACTCTGTACATGCTTTGCAATGTATGCATCCCGGTAAGGCTCCGGGCCCTCATGGATTTCAAACCTTGCTCTTCCTGGACTTTTGGCATATTATTAGAAAGGAGGTAATTCAATCTATCCAATATTTCTTTAGAACTGCCACTATGCATCCATCCTGAAAGAAAACCTATGTGGCCTCAATCCCGAAGACTACAAGCTCTCTTTTTTTTACTCACATACAATGAGTATAGGTACAGCCCGTAAACTCAGAAAAAAAAATATATAGAAGACGATACTGCAGTATGAGTATCCCAAACAAAATTTCCCGAATGGTGAGCCGTAAAAAAATGCCATCCATCACTTTCTCATGTATTATTTGCTGATGACCGTATGCTTGTTACGAGCGTTACAGTTCGAAATGCACTCTATCTCAAACTACTCCTAGATGCCTATTGTCATTACTCAGGGCAGGTTGTGTATCACTCAAAATCATACATTATTTTTAGTCCTACACAGGCTGATCTCAAGGAGCTTATTGGCACTACATTCTATGTCAGCAAAGTGGAGAGTACGGAAATATTTGGGAGTTTCAAAGATAGGTAAAAAGCTACAGGGAGAGCAACCCTTCTTCAATCCGTACTTTCCTCTATTCCTATTTATACCCTGTCTTGTCTTCCCATTCCACAAACTGTGCTTAATGCCATTGAGCATGAATCCCAGGCTTTCTTATGGATCACTTCACGGCTTATCATTCGAAAAGTTTTTTCTGTATTGACCATGAGATTATGCCTATGTCTTTGCGCAATATTTTGTTTTCTATTTTTATTGGCTATCTTCACACTCGTCAGGTGTGAACCGTCGATGTATAAAAAAAAAAATAAAAAAAGGTCACTCTTCGGATCAACGGGGTGCACTCCTCTTGTCTTGGCAGACCATTTGTTCGTCCGTCAGTAGGTGGTTTAGACATTCAATCTATTTCCCACACACAGCAGGCCTTGTTAGCCAAATTGGCAGCCAATTTGGTTCTTAATCCCACTGTTCTATGGGCTCAACTGGTCTCTAGTAAGTATCAGTTCTGGTTCCTGGATCTCTTATAGGAAGCCTCCAAATTGTCCTCCTATCTGGCACAAAAATTGTCCCCAGGGTAAACAGATTTTGCACTAATTTCTGTGCTAAGTAGGATATAGACAATCTATTAATATGCTGTTGGATCCCTGGATAACAAATATCCCGTTGAGTTAATAGCTCGGGTATTTATTGCCGATGCTTTCTAAAGTGTCACAAAAATGTCAGTAATGTAAGCGTCAAAATTTGGCTTGTTATTGCCAATACTTATAAGCGTCGCTAAGTTCCGACGCTTAAGCGTGTCGGCAATACTTCTTTTAACGATGCTTTAAAGCATCGTTGGAGTTATTTTAAAGAAAAAATATTTAAAAAATTTTTGAACTACAACTCAACTTAATGAAATTCTGAACTCCATCCAAATATTCTTTACTGGTTCTTGACTTATTTATCTAACTTTTGTCCATTCTATTAGAATACTAATTGAACTGCAACTTATGTAAAAAAAAAAAAATCAAATTAGACACTATGTGAGAAAGTGGAGGAAAGATAGTCCTCACAAAGATTCAAATTTAATCCTATTTAAAATTATTTTATTCTATCCGGTCCCCTTTCTAAACCATGCAGTCTATAATAGACAAATTGGATAATGATCGATCACAATTCGCCAGCTACATTTCACCTACTAACCACAAAAAGAATTCTATTTGCACAGAAATTGTAGAGCCGTTATATAATAATTTTTTTCTTTTTCTGTGTATGTGTGTGTGGAACATGCATGTTCAATGATATGTGGATTGTCCATGAGATATGTGCACTTACTAGATTTTCCAAATGGATGAATACTATATATTGCAATTATAAAACAAACAAGAATTTGGGAAACATGTACATAGGCATTAATAGAATTGTCTGCAAGTTATAAACTCAACAAACTAATCCAACCAAAATGCTTAAGATCATGGACCAAAACCTTCCAACATTATACGTGGAAAGAGGACAGCCACCCCAGTTACGTGTCAACACTGTCACAAAAGCATCCCAAAAGTGACACATCAGCCAACACTAAAACCAAATAATTAGGACTAAATAAATTGGCATGCCCACAAGAAAGAAGTTCTGAGACTCGTACAAGATTTGGAGAATCTGCTCACGTTTCTCCTCCGAAGAGAGGCCTCTTTTCTTTGACTAAGAAGCAGATGTGAATAATAGGTTAGACTTCTAAATCACGTACGACAATGCAAAAGATATATGTGTTGTTAAGGGTTGTTGTTCTAAATGGGACATAGAGTTCACTGAAAGCAGATATTTGTGCAAAGAAAATTACAAAATATATAAAGCGGATGAGGGTGGTCCACTGGATTTGCAGTGAAGAACACCGCGGATTCGCGGTGGGTATATATGGGCAGATAGACGGAGGAGGAGGAGGAGATGTAAAAATATGTAAATATGATCATAAAACAAAATCATGAAGGGTAGCGTACTTGGATCCATGGATGACTGAACAATCAAACTTTGTTTTCTCCCTCTTGACCCCTGTTAGAACATACGGTGATGGAGACCGATTTTGTGTTCTCATTATAGGTAGAGGGTGAGACCCATTCGTATACCCTACCATCAAGGATATGCGAGCTTCCATTTCTCTAGGAGTCAGTTACAATAATCATGTAATAACTGACCACGTTATGGTCATGTGGGTCAAAACTAACATTTTTTCACTAGGCCCATATGACCATAATTTGGTTAGAATGATATAAACATTAGGCGCTCATCATTTCAATCCACAGTCAATTTTGGTCATCATAATACCATAATTAAACAACTTACTAATACGAGTCAAGGTGGTTCCATATCCACATAATGACATAGTTCCTTCCAAGTACCACAACACTATCAAATTATTTAACCACGGTCCATAAATGAGAAGTGTCTATAATGGTCAAATATTATGTCTTTGTCAGAGACAATTCCTGTGATCATACATTCAAACTCATATACGTACATATATTTGAAGATCAGAAAAATTAGAAACATAATCAATTATATCTAAGTATCAAAGAAATAAATATAATACAATCCTTAATTAACATCATGGGTTACAACAAAGACCCATTCTTTCAACATGCTCTTTAAAAGTCTTCGGTTGTAAACCTTTTGTCAAAGGATCTGCAATCATGAGCTCTGTCCTCATATTTTCTATAGATACATTCTATTTTTAAACTTCCTCCTTAACAACAAAATATTTAAGCTCAATGTGCTTGGCACCATTAGAATATTTATCATTTTTGGAGAAATGGACGGCTGTAGTATTGTCACAAAAGATTCTCAGCAACCTGGCAATAGAGTTAACAATCCTAAGTTCCGAGATGAAGTTACGCAACCACAAACTATGAACCGTGGCTTCAAAGCATGCCATAAATTCTGCTTCCATGGTGGGCGAAGCAGTGTTTGTCTGTTTGACACTTTTTCATGAGATTGCTTCTCTAGCTAATAGGAACAAATAACCAAACATTGACTTTCTACTATCCACACATCCAGCAAAGTCTGAATCTGAATAGCTAATTACCTCAAAGCTATCTGACATTCTATATGTAAGCATGTAATTCTTTGTTTTTTGCAAGTATTTCATCACCTTCTTTGTAGCTTTTTAGTGATCCTTCCCTGGATTACTTTGGTATCTGCCTAGCATTCCAACTGCAAAACTGATGTCCGGTCTAGTACAGGTCTGAACGTACATCAAGCTACCAACTACAAAAGTATAAGGTATATTTTCCATCTGCTTACGTTCCAATTCATTCTGTGGGCATTGCATGAGACTAAATTTATCCTCTTTCTGAATTGGAACAACACTGGCTGAACAATTCTCCATACCAGATCTCTCTAAAACTCTGTCTATATATGCCTTTCGAGATAATCCTAACAATCCACGTGATCGATCACGAAATATTTCAATACTTATCACGTAGGTTGCCTCATTCATATCTTTCATTTCAAAGTTCTTTGAAAGAAAAATTTTAGTTTAATACAATAAGCTAAGATCACTACTGGCAAGCAATATATCATCAATATATAGAACCAGAAAGATAAACTTGCTCCCACTAACCTTCAGGTATATACACCGATCAATAGTATTTTTCTTAAAATCAAAGAAAGTGATGGTATCATTGAACTTGCGATACCATTGCCGGGAAGCTTGTTTAAAACCATATATTGACTTCTTTAATTTGCAAACCATGTGTTCTTTTTTCTTTAATGGAAAACCTTCGAGCTAGTCCATATAGACTTCTTCATCTAAACTCCTATTCAGAAAAGTAGTTTTCACGTCCATTTGGTGCAATTCTAAATCATAATGTGCAACCAAAACCATAATGATTCTAAATGAGTTCTTTTTAGATACAGGAGAAAATGTCTCTTTATAATCAATGCCTCCTTTTTGAGTGAAACCTTTGGCCACCAGTCTAGCTTTATGTCGTTCAATATTGCCCATTAAGTCGAGCTTGGTCTTAAAAATCCACTTACACCTAACTGTCTTACAACCTTTGAGCAAATCAACGACATCCCAAACTTCATTATAATCCATTGATTTCAACTCATCTTTTATGGCATCAATCCATTTAGTAGAATCAACACTTTCTATGGCTTGTTTAAAAGAAACCTCTTATCCCTATATCAAAATCAAATTCTTGTAGATAAACCATATAATCATTTGGAATGGTAGATCTTCTTTCTCTTTGAGATCTCCTTAACGTCATCCCTTGTGATTCTTCCACAACTTGTTCAGTGGTGATAACTTCATCATGGAGTGCTTGATCATTAATTTGTTGTTCATTGTTATTAAGCTCTTTGACAACTGTAGGAATAACAATTTTTTTAGAAGTCATGGGTAAAGGAACTTGCACCCTAACTTCTTGAATTTCCACATTTTGTGGTTTATCACTTCCACTGATTTCACCATTCTCAATGAATTTGACATTACCGGTCTCTATAATTCTCGTACTATGGTTAGGATAGTAAATTCTATACCCTTTGGATTTTTCGAGATAACCTATAAAGTATCCACTAATCGTTCTAAAATCCAATTTCTTTTCATGTGAATTATAAATTCTGGCCTTCGCTGGACAACCCCAAACATGCAGGTGTCTTAAACTCAGTTTTCTTCCTGTCGATAACTCAAAAGGAGTTTTTGGAACTGCCTTACTAGGAACCCGATTTAATATATATACAACAGTCTTAAGGACTTCCATCCACAACAATATGGATAACAGAAAATTATTTAACATACTCCTAACCATATCCATAAGTGTATGATTACGTCTTTCAACTACTCAATTTTGCTGTGGCATTCCCGACAAAGTATATTGAGCACGTATGCCATGCTTTTCTAAGAGTTTAGCAAATAGGCCAGGGTGTTGTCCTATTTCATCATACCTACCATAATATTCACCACCTCTATCAAACCTGACAATTTTTGTTTTTTTATCTAATTATCTTTCAACCTCAGTAATGTATACCTCTAGGACATCCACTGCTTGAGATTTTTCATGCAACAAATAGACATAACCATAATGTGAAAAATTATCAATAAAGGTGATAAAATACTTCTCTCCACCAAATGATGGGGAGTCAAAAGGCCCACAAATATTTGTATGGATAATTTCAAGAAGTTCTTCACTTCTTATAGCAATTTTTTTGTGTCTGGTTTGTTTTTCCTTAATGCAATGCACACACATACCGAGATTAATAAAGTCTAAGTTTGACAAAATTCGATTCTTCACTAATCTCTCTAACCTTTCTTTGGATATTTGACCCAATCTTTTATGCCACAAGTTAGAATATCTTTTATTTATCAGGTTTCGTTTAATTCCAATATTACGATGCAAGGTCATAAGAATTTCAGCAAAGTGATTATTAAGATTTACTTTATATAAGCCATCACACAAGACACCAGAATCAAGGAAGACATTGTCTTTGAAAAAACGCAAACTACCATTCTCAATTTTAAAGAAATATCCTTCAACCTCAAGTTTAGAAATAGAAATTAATTTTTTATAAATAGAAGGAACATAAAGAGTCTGAAGCAAATCTAAATGACAACCAGTATTTAAAAACAAACGATAGGTTTCAACAGTTATTATAGGAACTCTAACCCCATTCCCTAAAATGAGATAAAACTCTCATTTGGATCTTGCATCTGGGTTGTAAAGAATTCCTACATCATATTTGAAACATGAACATTAGAACCTGAGGCAAACCACTAAGTATTAAAAGGAACTTCAGTAAGGTTTGATTCAAAACATACATAAGCCAAAAGCTCATTTTTCTTTTCAAACCATGCCTTACGTTTATGGCAGTCCTTCTGATAGTGTCCCAATTTCTTGCAAAAATGACATCTATCTTTGTTTTGTTTCTTCTTATGAACCTCGGTATCATGATGAGGTTCTTTACCCTTGGATGGTCCACTCTT
>JAOXJJ010000553.1:28091-41863 GCA_025769935.1 Phoenix roebelenii
GCAACAAATTTGAATATCAAAATCAAATTCTATGATCTCAAGACTTAGTTTATCAATTTTTAAAAATCATTTTTTAATATTAACGACACATGAAAAATAATTGTGATTCATTTCATCCACTTTGGTGGTTTCAAACCTTTAATATCTAAAATAAAAGAAATTCTCAATAAGTTATGCAATTTTTCCTACATTATATCTATTTTCTATAAATATCCAAAAAAAATTCAATTTGTTATAAATTTCTGTCTTGACTGATTGGCCTGGTAGTTGGACTAATAACCCAATGAGACAACCCCATAACCTGGTTGATGTCCAATTCAGTTTTGATAACTGTGCATACAATTGGTCTGGTAAAGAGGAAATAAGGGATTAAAGCTATCAAATGAAATAAATGATTTTGCATATGTTGGGATTAATTTATATTACTTTCAGGTGCATTTCACATTGGGGGAGAAATATCCAAAGATATGGGTTATGGATTTTGTCATATTATTCCCTTGTTCTATATCATGTTGAACTTTAACTTATACATTATCACTATGCAATGGAAATGGACCATGAGTCCTTAATCTCTCCATGCCTGCATAGGCACTTCATGGATGTGGGTTGGAATATATAACAATTTAGGTAGGGTGGACCTAGTATTTTTTTACCTGTTATAAATATTTTTATCCACCAACTTGGTAGTGCTCTTTTTCCTCTTCTTTCAACCAAAAAAGAACCTAGAGAGCATTCTTGACATTTGCACATTAAAACATCGAATTCAATGAAAATGTGAAAATCTTAGCTTATCTTGTACCACCCAAGCAGCTGAGATTGTATGAATTGGAACTTGCATTTATTCTTGGTCTGTTTCTTTTTTTTTTTAGCATAATCATTTCTGATTGACACAATAATCATCTCTCTCATTTTTTCCTGCTATTGATGTTTATACAATGATGACCTTACACATGTATTCCTTACACAGATCCTGCTAGTGCTGCTGCGACTCAAGCAAGTAGGGAGGAAATTGATTCTCGATCAGTTTTTGTTGGTAACGTGAGTTCAATTATCCTTATATCTTTTACAAAATTATTTAATCATTCAGCTTATCTCCATATTTGACATGTTTTCAATTACCAAGTAAAATTGTCATTTGCCATATTAAAATATAAAAAAATGTGGAGATATTTTGTTGGCTATCTCTGTTGCTTATCTTTTAGTAAGGATTAAAATAGTGTATTGTTCTTGTGGAATCAAAGGCCAGCACAATACATCATATAGTGTAGAACCCCTTGAACATTTGGTACATACTGGGATAAAAGGAAATGTAGATGTTGTGCACATGCTACCAACATTACGTGAAGCTTTTATACTAATGGGGCTATCAGAAACTAATTTTTATGGGTTACCTTTATTTCTAACATTATAAGATAATGGTTTTTGTCATTACCGTGCCCAATCTATAGATTACGCTCTCAAGCCCTCATATAAAGGCGAAAAATGTAATTCAATGGGGAAGATATTTAGCCTGCCGCAAATGCAAATCAGAGCTTTTCCAGTGGTCAGAATGGGTTTGGAAGGGAAGGAAGTAATGGAAAAACCACCTAATGGATTCCATTGCCCCCTCTGTTTCATTCTCTCTCTTTTTATCTTTTACAATGAAAAGAATAAAAGAGGTATCCTGTTTTGGTCTTTGCTTTTAAGAGAGGAAGGGAGATCCCATGTCTGTCTTTGCTTTTAAGAGAAGAAGAAGATGAGGATACTTTTTGTGTTGTTACCTTTTGCTACTTTTTGGTGATGTGCCAAATACCAGTGTTTTGTAAGTGAGAGAGGGGCAAAGAAGCAAACTTAATCCAAGTTGACTTTATAGTGAGTTGGAACTGAAAATAGAGCCACTTTGATTCTTTGTGCTGTTTTTTACTCACTCAACTGTGTTTTAGCTAGTGTTACATAGAAAAGAGGATCCAGAACTACAGTGAGGAGATGATGAAGTATCATCCTAGATTAGATCTCCCGTGGAGAAACTAACTCTGCAAATAAGTTTCAGATGACAATGGGAAGGAATGAATAGGGGGGAACTTAGGTTTTGCTAATTTGTTCAGCTAAAGCCTAAAAAGTAGTGTACCTTATTGTCCAATTTGGTTTGGGGATTGTTTCCCTAGGGACAAGGATTGATATGCTCATGTGGAAGTTTTTGCATCTCACAAGTGAGAAAAGTGGCATAAATAAGTTTTGGCTATCTAACATAGTTTTTGGGTTTACCTTGAGATAATAAGAGGAGAATGCCTTAAGTAAGAAGGACCCATTTGGTTTGTGGGAAGAGGAGGGGGAAAGTACGGTCAATGAAAAAAATAGGGAAATATCTCATATTTAGTTAGATTTCCACATTTGATGACAAAGAAAAACCTATGTGCGACGTAGGAAAGTTCAATTTCTACTGGCTGGCAAATGGGGCAATTTTTTTTTCAAAAGTGCTCTTAAGCTTTTAGATAGAATGGGGTATGGTTTTTGCTTTTATTAAGGGCATAACAGATATGTTATATAACTTTCCAAGGAAAGTAGATGCTCAATCAAACATAAGCTACTCTGCAATGTGCCACTTTTTTATGTTCAACTAAATATGCAAAAACCACTTTCTCCGACATCATATACCCAAGCTTCAGCTTCCCAGAAAAAAATATTCTAGTGAGGAAAAATTCTTCCCACAAACCAAATGAGTCCGAAAGGTAAAACGAAAAAGATTATCTTATCCTCAATAGCAAGAAACTTTGCCTAAAGTGCAACAAACATCTTACAACTTCTTAGGAGATTCGCTATTGCATCTGCTTACTGAACACATCCATTATTTATTTTTCTGAAGAGAAAAAGAGATTTGTTTCCCCATATCTACAAGCATATCTGCACCTATGCACCCACTTTTGCTTTAGGTAACTAAGATCCAATTATGATTGTTAAAGTAATTGCTTGTTTGGTCTGGCAGTTGTTGTTCTCTGCTAAAGACCAGGAGGATAGTTTCTTTCAACAATGTAATTTTAGTAGAAAGAATTAATGCCATCCATTTTTTCTTAAATCTTTCTTTGAATTGAGGAGCAGTTTTTTCTGTTAATTCTCCTTTGGCAGTTTACGCAGCCATACTTCTTCTTAGAGCTTGTAGGGTCCAATTATTTTTAGCTATTTATTTATTTGACTCTTACAATTCATATTGGTTTCTAACCCACTAGGGGTACAATTTGAACTTAATATATATTCTCGAAACCCATCTTTGACAGAAAATTTCAACCTATTGCTTCTCCAAGCTGTAACCTGGCATTGTAAATCTTATATGTTAAATATTCTTTGAATACAATTACTTAATGTATTATATTTGTCTCTGTGCATAAACTCGTCCATTTTGGGCATGAATGCATCATTGTTTTAAAATATGGCGCATGCGAATATGTATGTGCCTCCATATACATATGTGGTCCCTTGACCACATTGCATTGCCTACATTTGATTATTATGTGTAGTTATACAGCATATGGGTCGAAAAAAGAGTTTCATTTTGGACTAGGCAGCAGCATAAACAGTGTACTTTGCATTATGTGGCTGCATATGTGCCCTACCTAACATTCTAAGTCAAAAACACTCCATTATTATGCGGACCCTTGCATATGTAGCAAGTTTAAGTTGATAATTAGGTTTGATGTGGTGTGTGGTGGGCCTAGTAAAGGTATTAATAATGTTAATATTGTTAATTATGTATATCTATTGCCATTAGATATTAAGTACCAGATGGTAATCATTACTGTTCTTTATCCAAAAACATTACAATTATTAGTGCTGTTTTTATTGCATTAATGTATTTTATTTTTTTTTTAATAGTTAAAACCGGTAACCATATATGTGGCTTGGATACCTCATATGGACTGTGTGGTCCCTTGATCACCTGCATGCTGCAGCAGCTTCTTAAAACATTGAATGCATGCAAGCATGCATGTGCTTTCTTGTTTGCCAGCTCGTGCGCCAGCTCATCCTGCACTGCCACCTGCTTGCCTGCATGCATCAGACTTTTACTACTGCAGATGCAATTGTAGCAAAATGAATGTTTAATATGCCATTAGCTGATGGCTTTTTCAGAAAAAATATGTTTGTGTCGATAACTGATGGAATTTTTTTTGACCCTCTGAATAATTAGTGTTGATCATCACAGGCATGCAATGTTTCCCCCTGCTTTTAACAGATTAGGGAGAAAGCTTCACTCCCAAAACTTTTGATATTCTGCTTCAGGAAGAATTGATAAAATTCCATATGATTATAGGTGAATGAAGATGATAAAATAATTCTTGGCAGCTGTTATAAATAATCATCATTTTATTGATTTAAATAATATATTGGATGGGTGGCTAGGTTCCTGATTTGCATTCAGCAACAAAGAAATTTGTTGACTGCTTTTATTTACTTTTTTAATTTCTCATAATGGTCCTTTACATTTTTGTGCATATATATTTTTAATTCTAAAGTCTCTCTTTGACTGGTTGTTTAACAATCGCAGGGTTAATTTTCATTCTTCCAGTTTTTTGTTACCAAAAATATGGGATTCCACGAAGTTTTGTCAAAAATAAACAAAAGAAAGAAAGAATGAAAGTCATGTATGATTTATTAGAAACAAAAGAAGGGAAGAAAAAAAGAAAAAAAAACAATAAAGGTCGATAGAGGGAAAAAAATGAGGGGCCTAAAAAAAAGCAGCAGCTTGAGTGATATCACTCAAGGAACCAAAAAAGGAAAGAAAAAAGAAAGCATGTATGAAGACCAAAAACAAAATCTGTTCCAGCTCCCAAAAAAACTAAGAAAAGGGAGGAAAACATGGGTGTGGAAGCAGGAAATGTTGGTATTTGGGATGTGGTACTCTGAAGTCTTGGAAGGGCTGAGTAGCCACCCAGAACTTATAATTGTTCAGACGTGCTGAAGTCACTAGCATATTTGGCACAATGACACGACACGATGGGTACGTGCATCTTTAGGTGAGTTGGGAATGCCTTTGGGGCATCTAGTTACTTTCAACAAATAATGAGAGGTCCTGGATCTCATAATTCTTATCTTGATCACTTTTGTCATCCTCTTTCAAAATTGTTTGTTTCCTTCTTGCTTATCCTCTAAGCTATTTGACATTTTTTCTTTTTTTTTTTCAAGTGATATATGTTGAGGATTTGACTGTTGTTTTGTTGTCTTCCTATCATCATTGATATTCACTTTGTGGAAAGAATGAAGTTGATCTATTTGATAGTGCAGTTCTGGTAACTGTATCAAGCTACAGTCAGACAGGTTGGTCACCCTGTTTTGGTGAAAACTGATAAGATATCTATATTAAAGAGAAAAAGAGATTTCATTGTTGTGTCGTATGCATAGCTTATTAATATCTTTTCATCGGTCTGATTATTAGCATTATGGTCTAGAAGAATATGAATTATTATAATTTTCCCTTTAATTTCAGCAGTTTAGTCTTGGTACGTGCTGGCTTCTCTTTTACTTCATTATCACTGGAAGTGGTTCCACTTGGTAGTTTTCCAGATTGCCATGAATAACTGTATTACTGTTGGATTCATCCATAATGTAAGTTGTGGGTGTTTTTTTAAGCCCTGGTAATCTAAGTTATACTTTGGTAGACCTGATATGTTGATGCTATTATAACATACATGATGTGAAGCTATCTGAAGTGAAAAAGTTGCGTAAGAATGAAATTTAACGTCATGAAGAAAACTATAGTAATAAAAGACCCTGTGGAATTTGAAGTTTGAATTTTCTAAACATTTTTTCTCTTAAAAATGATATGGTTGGAAAAAGGAAACTACTAAGGAAGTGGGGTAGCTTTATTTTGTAGAAGAAGCAGGTTCCAGCTGTTTGGATAGACTAGATCAATCTATGCTTTAAAGGTGGTGGAGTAGCACAATTTTTTTCAAAGGATCTATGAAAATTCGTTCTTAAAGATCTAGAGGAAGTCAAAAATCTAAGGATGAGATGATTGGTGGCATCGCTTAGAGTGTAATTCAGACATTGCACAATTGTTTGAGTTCATCATATACCCATGAAGCATCATCACTTGCATGGCTTGGAGAAAGAAAAATTGGGCTTCTGTGCACTTGTACAGATGCCCAAATCTCTCTCTTTGTTTCTCTCTCTTTTATCTTTTATTTGCTAGCAGTCAGGCAATAAGTGCCGGACACATAAATTGAATGCTGATTTAAGTTGCCACATCTTACAATGATTGTGACTCTTCATTATCGTGATTATGAATTAATCTCAACCATACAAATAGAAAACCATTTTAAACATATAAGAACGTCCTGTAACAGTAAATAAAGGCCTAAAAACAGAAAATACTTAAAATTCTGTTATCAAACATGCTGAATATACGATGTTTCTGATCATGTCAATAATGAATCATGAAGGTCATAGATTTCAGCGAACACACATTAGAAACTATTTATTTGTTTAGAATGTAATGGGAAAACAATCTAGCATAATATTTGACATATTTTTTAAAAAATGTAAAATTTATTTTTTTATTGAATCCATATACTATGCCTGATAAAGTCGCCGACTTGGCATATTTTTTCTTCATTAAACATTCTATTTTTACTCCAACCTAGATATGATTTATGTAATAAAATAATGATCAATCATGTGGTTTGGCCAAAACTGACTAGTTTGGACTAATATTGACTGGCAGTGCCTTTAGGTCTAGGGACTAATTGAAAACTATGCATGACAAAATCAACAATTCTCTTGATGGTGTCTTCAACTATCACATTCTTGGGCTTGATCTTTACTGTCACTAACACCCGTAAGGTGGTCCTGCCAGAGTATAACAGTCTTCGAGATTATCCACAATGTCTTCTATGTGGACTGCTTATCTGCAGCTATGAATGTCTTGAGCGTAGTGATGTACTAGACAATCCTTTGGAATCAGCCCAAGTTGAGCTTCTTAAACCTATGCCAAATCCTACAATCGTTGATGACATCTTATATCTGAAGTTTTTGAATGCATATAGAAGGAACAATTTATAAAAGATCTTCCAAATTAATGTAGTCACTGACTTTCTCAGGCACAATAAAATTGACACAGACAACAAATAGCATAACTAAGACCACCATCAAGCCTTGTCCTAACTATCTGAAGTTGGCCTTACATGCCCTCCTTTGTTGGGTGTTCTTATTTAGGTCTTTACCTTGTTTTCTTATCTACTGCAACTTCCAGTGATGACAGGGGAGGCCCTAATAGTCATGAAAATCAAATTTGGTTTTATTTCATACTTTGACTTTCAATTATGAGTGGCTATCAACCTAACAACCACCCTCCACCTTTTTCATATATGCTTGGAGACTGGTCTTGGTGGTGTTTGGCACATACATAGAGGTGTTAGATGCTATTTAAATATGTATTAGCACACTATTCTTATGGTCAAACGTAAACATGGATTTGTCCATCATATTCAATTTTCATTTTGTTTTCTTCATGTGCATTAAAATTTCAGAGAGGGAACATGTTGGGTGGTACGTCATTAATTATACTATACATGTTTCCAGATAGTTTTGTCACCTATATATCACTTTTGACTTTAGAAAGTGAAGAGAATATTGGTCTTTTTCCTTGGATTCTTATATGGACTAGGTTAAAAATTGCCATTTGTCCAGAAGGGCCCTTTTGTTTTTCGGGTAGAAATTACGACAGTTTAAAAAATTGTAGGAATGGATTGCTTCTTTAGGAACATCCTTGTGGAAATATATTGAAATAACTGTCCCATGGGTTATGGCAGAAAAATCGTACTATAAAAACTGGCCACAATAAAGATTAGCCTTAGGGAAAATCCAGGAACACTTTTGTAGTGCTTTAGATCAGCATACAAAATTGTTTATGAACTTTGTTGATTTACTGGGACAAGCTCCTAAATTAAAATCAAATTCAAATATAGCTCACGCTATTCTAAATTTTTAGGCTGTTTGAGAATTTTTTTTGTTTTGTTTTGTTTTGTTTTGTTTTGTGGGTATGATGGCATTCTAAACCCATCTTATATTTTAAGGAACAACAGCACCATAATAACAATGAAGAACCCGGGTTAATCATTTTACCGTTATATCATTCGAAATATAGCAAACCGATAAAAAGGACCTATCTTGGATATTATATGTCGAAAATGTTTTCTGAACATGGGACAGGGGCATCACGCTGCCAAGTGTCCTGAAGAATTTGACACAACATATCTAAAAACCTGGACACGACAACACGTCTGCATAATTTAACTGTGATATGGAATATGGTCTTGGGATTTATTTGAAATTATGTGGGCTTCAAAAAATATTTAGACTGTAGGTAAGCAATAATTTTGGGCTGCAATTTTTTATAGGTCCATGTTAGTTTAGTTGTGACTTGTTTGCAGGCCGATATAGGCAGAAAGTAGGGGTGCATGTTTATTTGCTTCACCTATCTGATTGTGATGTTAAATCCCACTGCCCTTTTTCTTTCTGTTTCTTTCTCGGGTCTCCAATTACCCAACACCCTAGGTTACTAGAGAGGGGGATAGGGTGTCCTTTTGCTTGATTTCACATTGCCCGCACCCTCAAGAGGTGGTCAGGAGTTTAGGGCAAAGGATTTATTGCCACGTCTTCGGGAGGAGGATGCTCTCAACGTAGAGAAGAAGCAGGTATTGGCCAAGCTCTCTCTATCTCCCTTCTTTCTCTCTCTCCCTTCTCTTTCTCTATTTCCCCTCCTCCTTCCACTCTTTCTTTTCTTTGCTTTTCTATTTCAAACCAGTTCCTTTGTCAGCTTGCACAAAGAAAGGTGCTGAGAACCCTGAACAAACAGGCTTTGTCTATAGTGTACAACACGCAGGATGTGCGTCTCATGTCGTGTGAACCTGGTGACATGGCAAAATGTAATTTTTGCCATGTCCAGGTAACAGAACATGTTAATCACCAATGAACAAAATGAATGCCCTTTTCAGTTATCGATGGCCAATAAGGGGCAAGGTTTCGAACCCCAGTTTCATTTTCAAGATGGCTTGCCAATTTTTGTTTCCAGTAGCTTTGGTGGTTTTGGAAGCTTCAGCTGAAATTTTATACTACAGTGAAAGAATTAGGAAAATATGAAAAGATCAGGAAACATAAAGCGAATAGAAATGGTAAAAGTTTGTATTACATTATTTTAGAGCATATTATAGTATTTGAAATCTTTGGACATATAGGTTTTGGGTTTATTGATTGCTTGAAAGTTGAAACTATATAAATTATTTTGATCTTTTTAAATCAATGAATTATATTACATTTAAATGTTTGATGACAATCAAATTATTAACGATATAAAAATGTTCTAACATAGACGGCATATGATTATGAATTCGATATTAATGAATACTATCATATTTAGTTTCAAGTAGAAGCATGTGACTTATAATTTTTAAGGCATGAAAATAAGGCTAAAATTAGATATATTTTGTTTTGATGCCTGTAAAATTTAAGTTGGATCGAGCAAATCTGAGTTCAAATCTTATCCATTCATTACTTCATTTTTGATTAAATATTTTGATCTCCTTTTCTCTTCTTTGACCTGAAAAACTTGTAAAAGTCCTAGAAAAATTTCTTGTGCTTCAGTAAAGCATTTAGTTTCTGAACAAAAATTTCAGAAATACTTCTAGCATTTAATCTAGAGATAAATTTTTCTGGGAGAAACTAGAAGACTTGCAAATGGTCTGTTACTAGGATTTGGCCTTGTCAATTTTCTGGAGGGGTGAGCAGGGCAGGAAGATACTACAAGTGACAGAGACAAGGTTGAGAGAGGGTCATGGTGGATATGCACAAGGAATATAAGGGGAAATGGAGGTAAAGGTATTGGGTAAAGGGGATTGTATAAGGGTCCAGTCCATTGTATCCCAAAACTAAGGACATGAGGACTTTGGCTGAAAAAGGGATCTAAAATTTGGGTGGCGGTATGTTGACATGTTATACATCATCTAGTCTTGTCCAAACTTGGAGGCCTTTGATGGACCAACTCGAGCCCAACTTGGAGGGTGCCTAGGCATGAAGGCCTGGGGCAAATCTGACTGACAGTTGAATGATTAATGATCTGCCATGTTTCGTTTAACTTCTAGTTATTGGTGTGGACTTCGTACATTTGTGCCATGTTTTATAATCTATACACATTTATGCCTGTACATGCATACTTATGCCTTGTTTTATACGTCGGTACTGATTAGCCATGAAAACGATAGACCAGGGATAAAAACTCTCAGTTTATGTCCCTTGATTGTTAAATGTCATAGAAACCATGGACCTGTTAATTTTACCTGTCAAAAGAAATCTTGATTGATGGGATCCATCACAACATCCATTAAATGCTCTCGAAGAAACCATGCACACAAATATGTACTTGAAGCCTGATTAAAATTCACCCTAACAATGAAGTCCTTTGTCTCATCGGTTTTGATGCTAAACATGATGCAGCCTCCATCATCTCCCCCAGTTTCCTCCATTTGCTGCACGCCACATCCATCCACCACTGACCTCATCTGCCCAAACCATCCCACCAGCGGCCCACCTCATCTCTTATGTTGGTGAACCGCCAAGGTAAACCTTTCCTGGTCCTTTCTCGTTTTTTCGAGACCTTATCCTGCCCCTCTATCTCTGCTTCCTGTTTCAAAAGAATGTTGTGTTTTGGTGATGTATCGGACTCTATTCATGGTCCTGTGCTGTGTTATGTCATGTGGACACAGGTACTTAGTGCAAGGTGCCAAGTCTATCATAGGTACTATCCTCATAAACTTCATCCAAGCGAGTCTCAAGAAAATGTTATTATGTTAGAACAACAATACTATAGGAAGAAAGTGAAGTATGAAAAACTCTATTATCTTTTTGTTATAACGTGCTCTATGCTTGTTATGGGTCAGTGCAAGTAAAACTCGAAACAATCCTCAGGTTCAGATTGATGTCAGGTGAAATGAAAAAGTTGCATTTTCAGTTTTGAAGTTGTGGCTTAAACATGAAACTATGAATGCATCTTTTTCATTTCCTGTTATTACCTAACCAGCCATAATTTTATTTTTGTGTTGATTTTAGCTGTAAATGTGACATGCACCCTGCCGAAATTGTTTGCTGTCATCATATGATCCTTCGAACAGTTACTGCTTTTGCCACTTGACACTCTTAACATCTGCTTTGTGCTCATATCTCTGCAGGTGGATTACGCATGCACACCAGAAGAAGTGCAGCAGCATTTCCAATCTTGTGGAACAGTAAACAGGGTGACAATTCTGACTGACAAGTTTGGCCAGCCCAAAGGCTTTGCTTATGTGGAATTTTTGGAAGTTGAGGCTGTACAAGAGGCTCTCCTCTTGAATGAATCTGAATTACATGGCCGCCAACTGAAGGTGTTTTGGTGATGGAAGCTTTCGCCCAGTTGATCATTATTTTGATTTCTTTTCCTTGCATCTCTCATGGCTTTAAATGGAGACGCTGCTCCGCAGGTATGTGCCAAACGAACTAATCTCCCCGGTATGAAGCAGTACCGTCCGCGGCGATTCAATCCATACTCGGGCTACCGATTTAGGAGGCCCTATATGCCACCGTATTTTTACTCTCCCTATGGATATGGGTTAGTTACATGGTCCTGGATCGTTTTTAGTTGACCATTCTCCTGCTTCAAGCCTATCATTGACAAACTATTTTGCCTTTTTTGCAGGAAAGTTCCCAGATTCAGAAGGCCAATGCGCTATAGGCCTTACTACTAAATGATGAATAGTTCAATTAGGGTAATATGACTGTTATGCTAGCCTGAAGTTGGGAGTCTGTCCCGAAGTTTTCTATGCAAGTGGCACGGGTCCCACTTGATTTCGTTACTTCTCTGCTTATGAGCTTTGATGAATGGTGACGAGCTTCCTGTGACTGCGGTTTATTTCATGCTGGATATATTTTATTTTAGTGTTACAACTTTCTATATCTTCGCCAGAAATATGATGCTTTGAAGTATCTTACAATTATGCACTTTGTCTTGGTTGGTCAACCAGCAAGTTCAGCTCTGGCCAGGGCTGTTTTCTCGGGGTTGGATTTACAGGCCTTCCAAATTCTCCTCCCATTTTATGTTGAATTTTCTTTGTTAAAATGCGTTTCTTGTATGTTGTTGGTTCCAATTAATAGTGTTGGAAAAAGAGCTGATGCAATGCAGAGGAGGAAGAAAGAGTTCTACCAAGAAAAAGAAGAAAAAAAAAAGCCAAAAAGAAAGAAAAAACAGAGAGGAAAAGTGATTTATTCGGGCATGCTATTAAAGTGACATGCATTAACTGAATCATAAATATATTGAATCTAATATGACCAAGCTCACGAACAGCTTTCTTGTTTGGCAATCCTAACTTGTAAGGATTATCCTTTCATATTGGCGGTTTTTCCCTACGTTAGAAGTAGGCAAATGAAAGAGAGAGGAAAGTTTATCTATCTTCTGGATTGACTGGCATTTTATATTCTCTGCCGATAGAAAACTTTTGACACAAGTCTTGATTTCGACGACCATCGTATGCTTGTACATAATATGTATGCTTTTCTGCATTGATGTATACGAACATATGCAAGAAAAGGTCCCAATCTATATCAGGACTAAATACAAAGATTGTGGTCGAACGAGAGATCAAGTTTTTGAAAAGAAATATTAAGAATATAATAAGGACTTCATAAGCAGATGGATCGTAGCTAGCATTTAGCTTCTGTAATCCAAAATTTTAAATCTCATGGGGCGGTGTACGTTTTCTCCACAAAAAAAAAAGCATCCTATTGTCTTGCCTCATTCCGGCTGTCCCCATTGTGCATGCTGCCTTTCTCTTCTTATTTTCTTTCTTTTTTATTTTATTTTTTTATTTTTTTCTTACTTCATTTCTTACTTCATTTCTTTCTTAATTCCTTTTTCTTCTGCATTTTATTTTTTTTTTCTTGTCTTTCTGTTTTTCTTTCAATCCGTTGTTTTCTTTCTTCTTCCTTTTTCCTGTAGATGGATTTTAGAATGCCACCCTAATCCTACTTCCTTTTCTCAAAATACGAATTTCAAACCCTACTGTAATATATCTCACATCAACATTGGATTTTTAGCCTAGCAAAATGAGCCAGCTACCCTTTGGATCTTTAGCTTCCTCATCCTTGCGGTGTCCCTTATTATAAAGAGGTGTGGGAGTAAGTTGTTTATGGATACAGCGATTCCAAGACTAGGAAATATGTAGGTTTTTTTTTTTCCTCTCTCTCCTGAACAAAGACTTCTAGCTCAAAGCAGACATTAACTACAGTATTTCTGCAAAAAACAAAAATATTGGATTTTTTCTGCAAAACCTCTGAATTTTTTGTACCATGAAATTTTGGGGATTGTTGTGTTGAAATTTTTAGGGATATTAGTGTTAGGGGAAAATGAATTGCTTCGAAGCACGTGAGCACATCGCTGGCACGTGACTGGAGACGCCCGACCTGAAGGCGTCCGACCTGGAGACGTCCGACATTAGGGCTCCCGACATCAAAGCCCCCGACCTGGCGCCCGGCTTCGAGACGTCCGACCCTGGCACCTGACCTTAGCGTTCTTGACATCGGAAGCCCGACCTCACCATTTACCTGATGCGGTCACATCCTCCTGCAGCTCGACCAGGGACCATACCCTGCTACCGCTGTCAACAATTAATGCGCATGGCCTCTGTTGATCTCCGGCTCACTCAACAATTAATGCGCATGGCCTCTGCCGATCTCCGGCTCACTCAACAATCAATGCGCGTGCTATCTACGGATCTCAAGCC
>JAOXJJ010000555.1:0-21843 GCA_025769935.1 Phoenix roebelenii
CGATCTAAGAGAGAGTTGTAAATACAAAACTCTTAAAGACCTGAAGTAAACATAGACAAAAAATTAAAGGACTTTGTAAAACAAGCAGTCAGATGCACAGGGAAACAAGCATCAATATATTACTTTGCAAACCAAAATTAAATGCCCATTACCAATAGGAACCCTCTTTTCTGATGTTTATATCAATGAACTAGAAATAAAATTAGGTGTATATTAAAATTAGGAAATCGAAAATCAACAGACTAAAACTAAGCATTTATTGATAACATGGGAAAAATTTTCAAAAAAAACTTTTAATAAGAAAACAATAATTTCTCACACCAGCAATTCGTGGCTATTGCAAATAGATAATCGAGCAAATAATTTTGGACCTAAAACTAAAATTGACTTTGATGCCAAAAAGCACACGGCAGATGAATCATTCCTCCATTTTATTTCCATTTTTTTCAATGCATCACGTACATGCGCGGTGGTGGTTTTGCCAAAATGATCCAACTGCATCTATTTTGTCTTAAAAAAGACGCATGTTGATGAAGTGGTGGCCTCTCAGATGATATTATTTGTAGATGACAGATATAGAAGCATATAATAGTGCCTCTCACGATGTAAAGAAAACCACATCATAAATTTCAAACATCACAAGACAAACTAGAAGCAATGCATCACACAATAAGCATCATTCAGCATAAGCACAGGTTTTCGACATTGGACTCTCAAATACCAGAAGCATAGATGCATAACACAGTCAATAATCTCTCAAACATAAAATCATCTGCAAATTCCATACACAATAACAGAAATCTATTTTTTATTTTTTCTAAATTTCAGAAATGGAAAAGGCATATATGACATTATGAGCAACCAAATAGCAATGAAGCAATATGCAGATGACAGAGCACATAACTGATCTCATAAATCTGCATATATTTGGAATAATGTCTCTACCAAAAACATATTCATACAGCATAATCTACAATCAAGAGAGGGTGAGCCTTGGTGCAGCTGTAAATTGCTCCAGTGCGACCTAGAGGTCACGGGTTTGAAACACGGAAATAGTCTTTCCATATGTGGAGTGAAGTTGTGTACATCTAACCTTCTACAGACCCCACAATGGCGAGAGCCTTGTGCACTGGGTCACCCATAATCTACAATGAGGAGAGTGCACTACAAAATTGAAAAAGGAAGACATAAGCCTAGAATTATGGCTAAATTCAAAAGGGAAAAAATGAGAGCATTATCTAATTATACACTACTCCATATAGAATGCGCATGTACAGTGACTTAAAACACAATATGGAAGCGCAAAATTGCATGTCTGTCACATTATGAAGGATAAAACAAGAGGAATAGGAGTTTCACAGATTGATGACTGTGACTGTGCGAAGAGGTGTTTGTATTTGTGTCAAAGGACTACAACTAGATGACAAAGACCAGGAAGCTTTTACAAGAGGATTTTGAAGAGCTTAAAAGCAACACCGGAGATAGGCATCAAGAGGGGCATTGGCAAATCGGGATTCATAATTGAAACTCAAGAGAATCAAAGCATAGCCTTACTGTTACTGATAATGGTTTATACTAGAGCCGAAACACTTCAAAGAACTTTGGAAGTCTTCATTGCTTTATTTGGATAATGTGCTCCAATGGAAAGTTCGGCTAAAATTTTAATGCCACAATTTGATCTAAAAGGTCTGTCCAGAAAAAGGGGTAAAATCTGTCTTGATCTTATACGTGGGTTATATTACATTATTTCATTAATATCATTATTTATCTATAAAAGTTTTTCTGCAGGGTACTTGCAGAGGTTCAATAAACCTGAAGGATCAGTACTATGGTGATGTTAAAGCTTGTACTCATGAGGGCTGAGGCAAATTTCCCTCACCACAACAGCACAGTAAAAGCATTTAAATCTTACATCAAACATGTACTGCTATCATCCACAACATTATCATCAGCTGGGTCCACTGAACATAGCTCAATCGATGTAAAAGTAAATATTGCACTCAATCATCTAAATGAATGACAGTTTCAATGTGTAATCAATCATCTAAAGTTGAAAGAAAATACTCAGCAAGAAGCCAAACAAAGTATTCTGTTATAAAGTAAAGTGTTAGTTGGTAGTCCTTAAACATAACTTCCTTAGTTTCTCAGCAAACAATGCCTAGGGAAGGAAATATTTCAGAAAACTAATTTTCTGTTTTAATATAGTATAACTCTAGATATGACTAAACCAATAACACCTTATTATTAGTGTACTGAGAGGGGGCCTAGTAATGTAAACCGAAAACAGCATATATATCAGGAAATTGGAAGTATCTAAGTAAAACTACTTGAGCTTGCAAATGCAAACATAAAAATCAAATAATCAAGCAAAGCAAAGCTTCATATCAGCATATGATTCAAATTAATCTTTAACGGGACAATCACACAAGCACCATAACTAGACAAGAACATAGAACTTGAAAGAACAGAATTGGACAGCAATCCATTCAATTGAAAAGGAGCAAATAAACAACTTCTCATCGTGCTAACACTATCACGTCATGACAACAGAATATCATAAAAAACACATGCCTCCTAAATCTAAAAGCAAACTTAAAATATCAACACAATCGCATAAAAATCAGTACAACAATAGATTATACATACACACATATATATTCATACATATACACACACACACACAGAGATAGAGAGACAGAGAGAGAGAGAGAGAGAGAGAGAGAGAGAGAGAGAATCTCATCGTGCTAAAACTATCACGTCAGGACAATGAAATATCACAAGACACGTGCCTTGTAAGACGCAAACTTAAAATAACAACACGTTCGCATAAAAATCCGTATACCAATAGGTTATACATACACATACGGAAAGAAAGAGAATAAAAAAAAACCAGGCACAGACCCCTATCCAAGAAAGGGTAAACCCAAGAACTCACTAGTATCCATCCCTAAGCCCACCAAACTTCTCCTGCCCTGCAGTATCCCAGCAGTAGAACCGGATCTTCCCACAGTTGGTGAAAAAATCCAGGGGATGGACTTCAACCCCAATAGTAGCTGGAGGAGAACAAAAAAGATTCTTTGAAATTAATATCGCAGCAAATCAAATCGGATGCAAGATGAGCGAAACAAGCAAATCAAGAGGAACACAAAGAAAGACAAAAAATAATAAGCGAGAAAGATCCAAGAAAGAAAGACGAATAATTCAAAGCAAAAAAAAAAAGACGAATAAGATGCCTACGTACGTTCATATTTCTTCTCAAACTCTCCGGTGAGGTGCCTCTTCACGAAGGTAGTCTTGCCTGTAGGAAAGAGATCAGAGAGCTCTTGAGAACCGATCCATTCTCTCCGATCCAAGAAAGGACGCGAAAATCACCAAGAAATAGAAAAGTAGAATGTCCAACAAGCTAAAACCCTCAATCTACATAGAGACCGAAGGGGAGGATGGATCGATCACCTGTGCCACCATCGCCGACGATCACCAACTTGAAGCTCGGATAATCAACCGCCTGTTGGCCCGGAAGCGCCTGCAATCACCAAGAAAGGAAAGGGATCGGCAAAAACCCCGGAAAATCCAACAGAAAATACTAGCCCTCACCAAGAGAAGAAAACCCAAGAAACGAGAGAAGGAGGAGGCAGAGTAGCGCGAGAGAAAAATACCATCTTGCTTCGATCGAGGAGCGTTTTCTCCCTTCTCTCCTTCCACCGGAGCTCGGAGACGGAGAGGGCTTTTGATTGGGATGGGGGGAGAGGGGGGAAGCTGGGGACCGGGGGTATATATTGTCACGGCCCTTGGCTTTCATTTGACGCGACCATTTGGGCCGTCCGATGTGATCGCGCTCTGGAGCAATGGTTTAACTAAGACCGTACACGTGGCAGGGCATCGATGACGCTCCTTACACTCGAGGACTTTGACCGGAAACCCTACTCTCGCATTCGTGGCCGTGAAATTCTAGAGCAGCCCAAACTTTCTTAGACTTCAATGTTTTCTTTCTTTTTCTTTATTAAAACCTGACAAGAACCCACCAAACAACTTGCGAAGACCGCTACAAAATGGAAGGCTACCCACACCGCCAATCTGGCGTTCAATGGTGCAGATGGGACGGGAGAAAGACGGAAAAGGAGAAAAAAAAAAGAAAAAAAGAATGAAGCAGTGGAATAATGATAAACTATATACTTTAGGTATTATGTTTTAAATGATATCGATATATATTTTAATATACTCTATAATTGCACTATAGATAGAAACAATCATGATTCATTTTTTATAAATAAATTGTAAAAAATATAATATAAGATTTCATTCATTGTAAATAATAATGATACATCTTTTATTACTACTTTCTTAATTATTAGTAAGATTTTTAAAATATCATACAATAAAGTTATCGCGATTGTCCGGCATTATTGTCACTTTTAATAAAAAATAAAAAAATATTTTTAAAAATATGTTTGATAGTCACTATTTTTTTTGGCAATAAAACTAAGAAAATATTTGCTTAACCTCCGTGAAACTGGCAACCATTGCATAAGAGTAATCGGAGAAAGAATGGATTAGGGGCGAAGAGAGAGTGGAGGATGCGAGCGGTGAATGTTTCAGTGAAGATGTCAGAAAAATGGTAGGCGTTGACAACAAGAAGGCCAGTAATGGCAGAGAGAGAATGAAGTAAGAGGTCGGTAATGAAGATGGAAGAATTAAGTAGATTGGTGATAAAGATGCATGAAGTAATGAAGGTGGGGCAAAAGAAATAGAGGGCGGTGTGGAGGTAGGATTGGAGGTCGCCGAGGACTTCGGAAGGAGTCGAGAAGGAAGTTGAATAGATGAGAAGTTGTAGGGATTTAAGATGCGAGTGGGTGTTGAGATGCATGAGGAAAAAAGTCTAAATCTTACATTCATTTTTTCTAGAAAAAATAGAAGTTATTTTTTTAAAAAATAAAAACACAGCAAACAAACAACATTTTTTACATCAAATTCTATATTTCTACTATAAAAAAATTAAACAGACCCTCTATGCTATATGAGAGAGAGAGAGAATTACTCTTTTGCAAAAAAAAATCTAGGACTACCATTATTTTTAATTATTTTAAGTCATAAGGTTGTGAAAATATCCAAAATAACAATGCCAGAGTGAGGATTTTCTATAATTGGGTTGGGCATGGATTACTCGAGTCTAGTGCAATTACCGTTGGGTCAACCTAACTCCATGCAGCATCATCGTTTTTTATGTTTTTTTATCAAGTATTGTATTTCTCATTTTTTTATCACTTTCTTCTTCTTTTCTGGATACCAACTTAAAATTTTCTGTTTATATATATATTCTGCATTATTTTAAATCATTATAATTGATAGGTGAGATGGTTATTGGTCACCTAGTTAGGTATGGTTTCAAGATATCAAATAGGTTGGTTAGATGGAGTGTTTCACAGAGACCCTATGTAGCCGAACCCAATACCCTTACCTGGAGAGGTTGAGGGTTGACACTTTGTAGTAATATTCTGCACCATATTCCTTGAAAAGATGCAATTTTTTTGACAAACATAAAGAAATATAAATTATGAAGATGCGGTATTTGAAGATATTATATTGATGATGGAAGATCTTTGAAGATTTTTGATAATTTGTCACCGCATTGGTAAGTAAGAGAGATTGGATAATTTGATGCCTTATTAAAGTACGATCCAAAGGCTTAAGCTTGCTGACGGATAAGAGCATAAGTATACAAACACCACTCGCATCCCTTTCTTATCCAATGTGGGATTATACTATGCTCTCAACACCGCCTCTAACATGTAGAGTTCGAGGACGGAACCTATAAAGAAGTAACAAGTGGATTGGTAAGTAGGAGCATAGAAATATTCGAAGGACAAGAGAGATTCCAGGTCTAATACCATGATATTATATAATCCAAAAACTCGGACTTTTAGGTGGATTGGCGTATGAGTACTTAAGCACCGCAACGATTCTTTTCCTATCCAATGTGGCATTATACTTTTACCTGATGCGACATTATATTTTTCTCAATAGCAACATGTGCAACCTTTGATGCGGGTAAGCAAGGTTTAACCTTAGCTTCAAAGCAAAATAATGGAAGATTATAATTTATTAAGCAAGAATTAATTGTCATAAACAAGATATGATCGAAATTTAGAAGCCAGAAAGTAGGAAATTCATTTTAAAAACCAGAAAGCTAGAAAAACTAGATCTAAAAGCTAAGAAATATCTACTAGCTTCTCTATCTTGCTAACAAAAGGCTTCTAAATGCCCATGAATTCATGAATTAACAACTAGAAGTGCGTCAGTGAGCCTCGCTGCTGTCTTCAAAATCCATTAGGGCTTGCGCAGAATTGCATCATAGAAGGAAAAGAGGAGCAAGATAGCACACTAAAAAATAATTCTTTTTACCTTGCAAAAATAGAAGGTACATAGGAGGTATGTATAGGTTTTGGGACCTCTGCAAGGGATTAGAACAACCAGATATCTTTACAATCCTTGAAAAACTTGAATGGAACTTCTGAAATATCTAAACGAAGACTTCTCGCTGAAAGAAGTTTTGAGATGGAAATATTTTTCCAATGGTGAACTAACAACTGTCGAAAGTGTTCAGATGGTTATTCCACTATCGCATAATATCCATGGTAGCTTGTTCCATTATTAGATGCTTTCAGACAGGACTTTAGCTCGGACTCAATTCCTTGGTCTTCAGAAAGTGAGCTAGCCGGATCGGATGTTCATATATGGGTGCTATTAAACTCCCTAAAAATATTTTCATGCTTTCGTGTCTTCTAAGAATCAGCAGATGTGCCAACCAGAATGCTGAGCAAGGCGTGCATTAAAAGATCTCTCTGGTGGATTTGATATCTTAATTACCTTTGTTGTTCTAGTTGTATATATGTCAGGAATGTTGACGAATAGTCCAATATCCTAAGCGTATGTGATGTTTAATTAATCATGGTAGTAGAGCTCATGATCACTCTTGCCTTCTGATGCCTCTGCATCCTCTTTTTAATCCATGTGTCATCCCTCCCTAAGGTTTCAGTACATTAGGCTCTTCATGTGAGAGGGGGTGTTCAAGAATAATCCCACATTGTTTAAGTATTTATGGGCCCATCCACTTATGTCAGGAATGTTGACGAATAGTCCAATATCCTAAGCGTATGTGATGTTTAATTAATCATGGTAGTAGAGCTCATGATCACTCTTGCCTTCTGATGCCTCTGCATCCTCTTTTTAATCCATGTGTCATCCCTCCCTAAGGTTTCAGTACATTAGGCTCTTCATGTGAGAGGGGGTGTTCAAGAATAATCCCACATTGTTTAAGTATTTATGGGCCCATCCACTTATTAATTGGAGTTTTAGGATTCGGTTGTATAAAGAATTCATAGAGTGGCCTAAATCTTTCCCCTTATGCGAGTAGAAAGAAAACTGAGAGAATTTTTATTGTAAGAGGTTTTGTGTTATTTTATTTTATTTTATTTTCTTTTTTCTGGAGAATGAGGACGTGTATGGCAAAGGTGAAGATCAAACAAAAATGAACTTTCTTTGACTCAAGTTTTGTTAAAATTTCCAACCTGCCATTTATTGGAAAATCATCTCCACGTTTATAGCAAAATCCAATTGACACATGTAGCACCTAGTCAGCTCTAATAGACTCAAGTTTTGTTAATACATGGTACGCTTTGTACCATCCGATTAGAGCCGGTGTGGTGTACCATTTTTTTTTGGTACAACGATTACTCATCCTACTCTGGTATAGGTGCAGCCAACAGAATCAAGAGCGACAATCTAACATAACTGTGAAGGAGAGATTCTCTAGTGTGTTCAGAGGATCTTTCCGAAGTGCTATGCTACATAAGAAGCGACCCAGTCGGCAGCCCTGTTTGCCTCTCGATGTACATGCACTGTTTGAAAGGCATTGCATTTTTTGACCATCCATCGAATGCCGTCGAATAGAGAACTTCCATCTCCTCGAGGTCTGCCCTAACATCGAAGTTCCACATCTACTCAGTCTCCATTATCGGTAGCACTAAAGTCAAAGTTCACCTTGAAATGGGAGACAACTAATGGCAATTTCACCATGGTGGTTATAGCCACGGGTACTGGTAACTTCTCTCAACGAAGTCAAAGTCCAGTTCCAATCGAAGAGTTCTCTCAACGAAATCTTCTCTCCTTTTCAGCTTTCCTAAACCAATAATGAGTTGATTCTTTTGGTGTTTATTTTCTTTTTCTTTAAATTGAGAGACCGCGCTATTTCATCAATTTTAGATGCGAAAGGCGAAAGTTCCATGAGTTCCATGCCAATGACTCCAGTGTACCGAGAGTAGGAAGCATGAGTAAACGCTACCACACTGATTTGAATTTCTTGATGCTCCACCGCAGCCAAATCGGGGCACCTCCGTAAGTTGAAAAACCAAATTACTTAGCGACTGTTACTAGCGAAGATTAAATAACAACCTAAATCACCACCCAGACCGTCACTAGCACCCGCCAAATTACTAAGTGACTGTTACTAGCAAGATTAAATAACATCATAAATCACTGCTCGGACTATCACCTAGAAAATAGACAAACAGCTAACTATGAAGCTGCAAAGACTAACTCATCCACTGATAACCACATCGGAAGCAAATACTATCCAAAGTTTGGCAAAAATCAGCTTCATCAAATATTTAATGGCAAGTGCAGGTTTCTCCAGTCTCGTCCAACGCTACGTTGTTAATGGGGAATTTTTCATCAAACTTTCTTATTTAACCAAACGCATCGGTAGTTTCCTTCATCTGCAACTCGATGCATAAAATTTAGAAATATCTTTATCTTCATATGGATATGTATAACCATCCAGCAAACTAAACAACGGATCCACTCTAAGACTACTCATACAGTATAATAGATCAAGAATTCGGCTGGTAAAAGCTGACTCAAAGACAAGAAACATATTTAAGGATACATACCCCCTCATAGCAGAACTCTCTATAAGACTAATAAAACCTCACTGTACTGGATATATTAGGAAAATTATGATTTTAATTAAAAGCATCATCATCGTCGTCAGGAAGAGGCTGAGCGGCAGCTGCAGCTAGGTCCGCCTCATGCCTGTGGAATAAGAGAGAACCATGGTTAAGAATTTGCAAGCTTGCACAGGGAGCAAAAAAGTATATTACAGTAATTTTCTTTGTTTGAATATTGGGTTATCACAACTTTAGCTGAAGCTTCCACTAGTTAGCACGTTAAGCCAAAACTGAATAGTATGATGAGATAAAACTCAGTGGGCAGAACACTTACTGTTGCTGGGCAGCCAAGTCAATCTGCACCTCCGGAGGAGCAAGAGCGGGTGATTCAACAAAGTGTAGATTCGGATCCCTGGCAATGTAATCAACATGTTAATTCCACCCTGTACAGGTTTTCTACATCATGCATAAAACAATGGGATCGGTCAAAACTCATTACCCTGCGAGCTTTCTAGCAAGATAGAGAAAAGGCTTCTCAAAGTTGTAGTTGCTCTTTGCTGAAATCTCATAATACTGCAGGTTCTTCTTCCTGTGAAATGTAACTTGCTTTGCTTTAACCTGCCTGTTCTTCACATCAACCTTGTTCCCGCACAACACAATTGGAATATTCTCGCAGACCCTGGTTTAGTATATTTCATATAAATCAGGCATCTAGAATAGCAATAGCAAGGACAAGTTCTGTAGATTTTAGTTCCATATGTATTTCAAGCACAAACCTGCATAGATCCCTGTGCCATGTTGGAACATTCTTGTATGTTAACCGGGCCGTGACATCGAACATGATAATAGCACACTGACCATGGATACTGTAAGACAGCAAGACGGATCAAAATAGATCACAAAGTGCTGATCTCCCAAATACAGAATAATATTTAAAAAAAAGTTTCTTCCACAAGCATTTAATGCCTTCGACTCTAGTTTCATTTGGGCCCTCCCGACATCACCTAAATCACCTGAATAAAACCCACTTATCCAGCATTGTTCCACAAATAACATTTTTTGCACCTGAATAAAGTCAGCTAAAAGGTGAAAGGGGGAATTCAGTAACGGGCTAAAGCAGATAGACACTTCCTTCACTCACTCATTCCTCTTGACCAGGATAAAACTATTCATAACTTCTCTTATTCAAATAACCCGAACAAATCTATGCTGGAACTACACCAGGACCTAAATGGCTCATGGTGGTAACTAGAATCACCAATGAACAGAATATAGTGTCCAGAAAGCATATGCAGAATAACTTTGCTAGAACAAATATTTCATGAAATAGATGGAAATTTATTATTCTAGCAAGCAATTAGAAAAACAAACAATCAAGCAACTCCTGACACATAGGATATAATAGGCACAAAGAAAAGAGGGCCTGTTATTAGTAATATAACAATTTCTCCATGTGACTTGGCCCACCTATCATATGCCATTCAAAACTACACCCAACTTAATAATGTCTATAATAAAGATGCTGATGAACTAGCTTGAAGGGAATTCCTATCTCAGATTCTCGAAGAAGAGTAGCCCAAACAAGTGTTCTATTTATTTTTCATCTAATTCACATTGACCAACAATTTTAACAAATCAGTACCATCAAGGAATACTGTCATGCTCCAGATAATATAACAGCATCAAGAGGGAAGCATGTAATTCCAGCAAACTGTCAACAATATCCCGTTCATAAAACGAAACAACTTCTAGCACATTCTTCTTATTTAATCAAAAATCAAGATGATATGAAAAGCTCAGCTTAACTTTATAAGTGTTTCAACATTCAGCATTCAGATCAGTATGTTCTGTTTGCATGATAATGTGCATCCCATTGAATAACTATTGTCATATCAAAGACATAAAGTGCGAGGCTCAGCTAATTCAACAATGGTGCTACAGAACTTATATCAATGCAGCTTCACACACACACATAAAACAAATGACCGAAAGGATTTTTACAAGGTACACAGCAGTTCCAATCGTTGTGAATGAACATATGAAGATCGTGTTTTGTAAGGAGTTGATAAAATGTATTTCCTATTAAAAAACACTACTTTTCTCTCACAGAAACTCAAGTGCCATAAGATTTCATCATGAAGCTCGGGAATAGGAAAAGAATAGGGAAAAGAATTTGAATACCAATAACAAGTCTCAACCCTCAAATCTGTCCAATGGAAACCCACATATAAAATTGCATGAAATTGAGCAAACACCACATGTATAACAGCACATCATGATAACCTAACACAACTGTCTTCATTATTAAGATTCACCCAAAGCAATCATACGAATTAACATAACGAGAAACTAAAAGCACATAAGAACTACAAAATGTCCTGGTACCAAGTGCTGCATCATTTGTTCCAAATAACTGAAATGCCATAACAAGCGCAGATACTGGATTAAAAGATAAAACTTGAAGGACATTTTATGAAGAAACAATGCACTGAGAAATGACATGCTAAATAGCAAGGTAGGAGTATGTGCAATATAAACGGGGAAAGAGCAAAACAACAACAACAACAACAACAACAACAACAACAATTTGCTAATTCGTGGAGATCGAAATGAACATTGTGCATGTGCACCGAAACAGGGAATCAGCCATCAGTTAAAAGCAATGTCACTATATGCAGCTCACTACCTATATTGATGGTAATGTGGAAGCATAAGTGAACAAGCATCAGAAAGCAAGAGTAAGGAAAGTGCATTTGATATGGCAAACAAAAGAAGATAATGTTGAAAGATATTTGTAATGTTAACATGTGAAAGGCCTGGAAGTGCAGTTATATGGCTTCAGAGGAAGTGCCTGCAGTTATGAAGAAGCTTCTTGCTGAACTCAGAAAGTGTCCACATTATACACAGAACTGGACATAATTTCATCTGCTAACATGATATAGAGAAAAACGAACATAAATGCCAAACAATATTTAAAAGCATTTTGATACTTCATATTGTAAAAGAAGTCCAATATGTTGTCCGCTGGGAAGCTTGTCATGTCATTCGTGTTCTACATTGATTTTTACCTGTCATGTTAGCAGGAAATTTTTTATGCAAATTATTATGCAGTCAGTCTCATTAGAAAGACCTAGGAAGCATCAAAATGAAAGCTGTGAAACCAATTTGGCTTTCAATAAGCAAAGACTTATGAGAACCTGCGAACTAAACTGCCTACCAACAGTAAAGTTTACTTTTTCACACCTAAAACCGTCAATGCTTGCATCTCCAATGAGCAATTCAACATCTGATACGGTCTTGAAAAGAGAATTTGCGATCAAGCATCCACAATCCCAATTTCAAACAATTTATAGCAAAAAAGAAAAATAAAAACAAAATAATATTTCCTGACTTACTAGTATCCATCCCTGAGACCACCAAACTTCTCTTGACCAGCTGTATCCCAGCAATAAAACCGGATCTTCCCACAATTTGTGAAGAAATCCAAAGGATGAACTTCAACACCGATAGTGGCTACAGGAGATGATTGAAGGGAAACTTACAGAAATAATTAAGGGGAAAAAATGGAAGATATACTGCTATAGATTAGAGACGATACTTACGCTCGTATTTCTTTTCGAATTCACCAGTGAGATGCCTCTTCACAAATGTAGTTTTACCTACGTGATTATAAAGCAAAACATGTTCAACGTTACATGAGATAAAATAACTACATATGCATGTGAAGTACTAACAGAATTCATGGAACTCAAGAATCTGGCCACTTATTCTGCTTAATAGAAATATAATTACAAGAACAAAAATGGATTGAAAACTAATGTGAAGTAGAGATAAACAAATAAGGCTGCTACCAAGAAAGAGTACTTCCTCAGAGTTTTAAATAGTAATCAAAAATCACAGAGTCATTATACTGGTAGCAGTTATAGATAGGCCTACCATCATTATTCTAATCACAGAAGAAAAATTTGTTAGAAACCCATAAGTGAATAGACAAATGATCAAGATCTAGAAAGCAAAATGCATAAATAATTTTTTTAAAAAAGAAAAAAGAAAAATCCACGTTAAGAAGAGATATTAGTATATATTGATAGATAACATCAGAGGAACTAAAAACTGAAATATCGAGTGTCATACAAATTTTCCGAACTTAAAAAAATTGGATTTTGATTTCATGGCAGCAAACAACCAACCGACAAAAAATCGAGAAGCATGACGAATTGCTCGCAAAAAAATTTCCCAGGTCCCCCAAGATATCGATATGAAAAAAAGAAACAGACCAAGAAAATAGAACAAGAAAGATTTAAATCCACGAGGTAGTCAAAAAAAGAAGAGAAAAATCTCATCAAAGCCAAAGCTTCGGAGCCGCGATCCCATCAAGAAAGTCCAATCTTCAGCGCAAAATAAAGTTAACAGAAAAGTACAGAAACGAGAGGAGATGATCACCAGTTCCTCCATCGCCGACGATGACGAGCTTAAAGCTCGGATAATCGACTGTTTGCTGATTCGGCAGTGCCTTCGATCAATGGCAACGAAATCGATCAGAAAAATCGAAGAGAAAAACCTAAAACCCTAAGCCGCTACCTTCAATCAAATGCCCGAAAAGAAACGGAAGCGAAAGCCTACCATTAGATCTCTTCGCAGGGAAGGGAGCGAGAGAGACGGACAGAGCGGAGAGATGGCGGTGGGGACGCTAGAGGTGGGAAAGATTCGCGTACTTATCTAGAGTGACAACCCCAAGGTCTGGAAGGTTTTCTTTCTATTTTTGGGCTTTTGTTTTCAATTTTAATAGATTTCTTTTTCTTTTTTGGCTTTGGAAGAACGCGAGTCTTGGAGCCGTAGGATTTGATCGGTGAGAACTTAGGAACGGACACGTGCGCTCCCCGACCGCAGTTGATAAATCAAACCAAGCGGCGAGAGCTCCTAGAATGGGCCGGAGGCCCAGAACCACGGGGCCGACAGAACTGGATGGATTTGCTGACCATGAGAAAATACTGGACTGATTTATGTTTAATAGAAATGTTACGCGGAACTAAATATGGAACGGAGAGACTACTTGATTCTCCTCTCTTTTTTTTTCTCAATGAACATAATTCATTTATATCAAAAAAAAAATATCAGAAAATAACATGATTCATGTGGCAATGTCAATGCATGAACTAGTATTTTTATATATTAGGAGAAACTAAATGGGATTGCATAATGGTATGGGCCACGCTAGGGTTTTTCATGCATATTGCTATGTGATGTATGTCTTGCATGGGAGCAGGTCCACTAGTTCTCTCTTTCGATGAAAAGATCAGCAGGCTTTGAAAGACTGCATATGATATAACATTTTTTTTTTTTTTGTAATTTAGCTCTTCTTAAATGAAAAATTCTCAAACAACAATCAAGGATCCTACATGCTAAAACAAGATCGAGCACGAATTGTAAATACGCTGGGAGGCATGAAAGTGCCAGTGTGGCGAAACAAGGGCGTCCTTAAAAGTTTCTTCTCATCCACTATGATTTGAAATGGAAGATGTTAAAATGTCAATTGTGTCACCATATACGTTGCATTAGGAATCAGTTTTACTCTCTATTGCCAATCCTCGTTGCTCATCGGATACATATGGCCTGAAAAAAATTACATCATTCGTGTCAGGATTGATATTTTATACTAGCATCTAACACGTGCAATGCATGTAGGAGAAGCGATAATCTTGATGATCGATTGAGAAGATGTGCGACATTTTGTTACAACAATGGGATATCGATTTTATTGGCGATGGGGTATTTATAGGCCACCTTATAAGATGTGCAACATGAGTTTTGCATACGATGTGCAGCATGGACTTTGCTGTGGATGGAAGGTCGAGGTAGTGGTCGATGGTAGTTTGTATTATAATGGTAGAAACGTGTCTTCACAAGCAAGCTTTGCTTCACCATCACTTGTTTTTGTATTAATTGTTTTTCTAGATTTAAATTTTTTCCTAATGTAAAAGCTAGACCAACATGGATGAAGAAGGTTTGGCTCGCGAGACGGATTTTATATTATCTAGACAATGTTGTCTACTCAATCATATTAAAAGTAGGCCTTTTAAAGAGCCGAGCTGCTCGGACTCAGGCTCGGCTCGGTAAAAGTTCAGCTCGAGCTAGGCTCGTTAGCCAAATGAGCCTGAGTCCGAGTCCAAAATGAGGCCTGTTTAAACCCCAGCCCGAGCCCAACGGAGCTCGTGACTTGGCTGCTGGCGAGTGCTGCCGAGGAGGAAGGGCTGGATCGGGGAGGGGAGTTCTCGATCTTGAGCTACGAGTCTTTCTCCTGGCACGACTACTCCCCGCCGTCGCCTCCCCCACCGGCGTCCCCGATGCCACCGTCGTGTTCTTGCGAGGCCGACCTTGATAGCGTCGGGGACTTGGACATAGTGTGTGAGCTCGGCAGTCGGCTCCAGCGCGCAGCTGTCCGAGGATATCTACATGAAGGGGAACGAAAGCCTCGTGCTCCGCACCAATGTTGTTCTCAACTGCCCAGTCGTCAGGTGCTCCATCATTGGGAATCTCTCTGGTGGCGTCTGCCTTGGGCCGAACTCCGGGATTGTCGTCGGGACCGTGAAAGTGGCGGTTGCCAACATGGCCGTTCCGGAGGGGGCGGTGGCGAACACCACAGCGTTGGCTGGAGACCCTCCATCGAAGACTAGTGGGAGACTTTCCGAGACTAACAGGAACGGTGGGGGGCATGGAGGAAGGGGGGCGATTTGCATGGTGGAGGGGCAGACCCAGGAGGACTCATGGGGTGGAAATGCCTTTTATAAAGCTTGAGCTCCAGCTCGGGCTTGGGCTCGGGCTTGAGCTCGTAATTGAAACCAGCTTTACGAGCTCAAGTCCGAGTCTTTGTTTTGCCAAGTAAGCCCGAGCTCGAGCCCAATGCAGAACTCAGTACTAAGCTCGAGCTTTTGTAAAACGAGCCGAGCCCGAGCCTTCCAAGCTCGGACTCGATTCGGCTCGTTAACAGGCCTAGTTGGAAGTAGCAGATATTCTCGGTCTGGTCCAATTTATTTATATTTTAATCAAAAATTTAAAAAAATAGGGCAAATGTAAACTCCAAATAAATGGATCAGATTCGTGATAACTGTCAGTGCTTCCGTTTTAGTCTTGAAAAAGGTTATGATAAATGACTTTATTAGTGAGGTTATCATGTCTCAAGTTTTTTTTTTATAGGTTGTAGCCGGAAGTTTATATGTAATTGGATGATTAAGGTGAAGAATCTATTATCTGCCCGGTGGTCAGCTAAAAACGTATGACAGTGCACCACCATAATATTTACTCTTTTCGTACGTCAGTGGCTGGAAAATGGTCGGCAGAGTTCAGATCGGCTTAAATATAGAGTTTATTTATTTTTCAAGCGTGAGCTCAGATAAATCATTAATCCAACGGGGATCCGATCCAAGTCAAAATCCAGGTCCGAAATGAAGCGCGAATTCAACCCGAAAAACATTTATTTTGCATATTTGGAGAGAATGACGGTAAAGTAAAAAACAAATTAGAGTGGATTTAGCTAAGAATAATGCATCATGTATCAGTTACTAATGTTATAGAAGAGAGCCGATTTTTAGCTAGCCCATTTACTTGTGAACCAATAGTATAAAACATCAAGCTTTGAACCTATTTTTGCTCCAAACAGATAATTCAGGTTCCTTCGGGCATGAGACGGGTTGTACGAGGGCTTAGATTTTTTTTAAATTTTCGGGCTTAAAATTTCAGGCCAGGTGTCACTGGAGGCATATAGGGAACCATAATATCCCGTGAACTTACTTTGATTTTATTCGGCTGGACACATCAAACATATGGAGATATATGATAAGGTCTCAAGTTTTTTATAGAAAAGAAAGACGGAGAAAGCGGCAGGGGAGGAGAACATTCAATCCACTGCCATCGCCGCATCGCTGAGCCGGCGATCCTTCCGCTCTAGCAGCCGTCGGCCCTCGCGCTCACAGGAGGCGGAGGCGGCGCGAGGGTTTCCGGACGCTGAGCAGCGTGACGTCGTCGACGACCGGGCCGCAGAGCGAACCGTCGGTCCTGGAATTGTAGTAGGTGCTGAGGAAGACGACCCGGGTGCGCTCGGCCTCGGCGGTGAACCGGAGCACGGCCCGCTTGAAGCCGCCGGTCCCTTTAGAGTCGTAGGGAACCTTAACGGTGGAGCGGGCCGCGAAGGCCTCGACCATCATGGTTCCAGCGCAGGCGTTGCCGGCGTCGCCCACGGAGAAGGAGAGGGTGTAGACCCGGCCGACGACGGTGCGAACGACCTGGGCGAGGGCGCTCTCCTTGCCGCCAACCAGCTCGACGGCGCGCTTGCCCTGGGGGACCTTAAAGTGGGCGGAGTCAATGTAGTTGACGGCCTTGAGGGACTCCACCATCCAGCTGGGTAGAGGAGAGTGGTCGTCCTCGATGTTGGGCGGGACCAGCACGCCCCACGTCGTATTGGGCAAGATGTAGGGGCCTTCCTCAAAGTCGGCGTTCTTCAACAGGTTTTCTGTCATTGTTAATTATTGAGAGATGGGTCAGGACATCAGGCCAATCTGGGGAGAAGATAGAGAGCACTTACCGTTCGTGAGCCTGGGAGGATAGAGTGTCTTGATGGCGACGGAGTCGATGAGAGGACCGCAGGCCGGGTCCTCTTCGACGCCAGGGTTATGGATCACGAGCTCGACTTGGGGGAACAAGGCTTGGAAGGCCCAGGCGTAGCAGTCCCAGCCACTGCTGCTGTACATGGTCTGCATGGGGAGCACGCCGGAGTCCGGGGTCACCGAGACGTTGAGCCTCTCCTCCTGGGCGCAGGTGCGGGCGGCGCAGAAGGTGATGGAGTAGTACATGCCTTTGGTTACCTTGAGCTTTTGTTTTATAGAGGCCTCGTTGCCGAGGCGGACCGCGTAGACTCCCTCGGGGACTGGCAGAAGCATGTCGCCCTGCTTGTGCCCCGACTCGATGTACTCCACGAAGCCGGTGATCTCCCACTCCGGGATGGCATAGCGGCCGATTACCTGAGTACCGTTTAGCTGGGAGCGGCTGGGCCCTTTCTCAAAGTTCCCATTCGGCAGCAAGCCTGCCGCAGCACCTACAAATGAACGGAGATGGTAAGGGGAGGAGTAGTCGCATGCCACGTGACTTTATCAAATTGCTTTTGGCACTTTTAGAAATTCCGCTTTTCAATATTTATTGGTGGGTATTTTGGTAATTAAAAAAATTATATTAAATAAAAACAATGCTCCAATATTGATTAGAAAGAATTTGTGGAGAGAATTTCTAAAATATAGCGTTTTTCAAAATAGACGTTTTTAATTTTCTTGCAGTGAAACTAACTTTTTAAATTTTTTTTATCGGACACCACCATATCATTCAAAAATATTTTAGAAGAACCAGAAATTCCTTATTAAAAGCTTTGTCAAACAGAGCCTCGCCTTAACTTTGTATAAAACCCGGAATCATAGCCCTAAACCTGATTTCAGACAGAGAGAGAGAGAGAGAGAGAGAGAGAGGTGGGGGTAATGTAGCTGGCAAAATGCAGTCGCTCAACTCGACCAAATAATAGTCTATATGGCAACTGTGGGAAAGATGCAGCTACCAGACAGCCCACATGCATCATTCTGGACCTTTTCGAGGGCACATAGCGCCCTGCTAAGATCTGAGTCGAAAAGATATTCGCAGAAGAGACTAAAGAAGAGAGTAGCATCACTGTATCACCTAAGAAGCATGCATGTCCCCACAAACAAAGGATTTGGTAATCTGCTGCACCAGAGTCCGATGCCCATCGGCGTCACCCTCATTTGGCAGTTACCTTATGAAACCAGGTCATCAAAAAATGCAATGAGACGGACCTATCTGCGCGAAAGGAAACGTGCGCTTCCATCAAGTCCCAGACCTAGATCCAAATGCCTCAAGACAGCTAGCAAAACTCGATAGACTTGAGAATTAATTAGGGATGCACGCTATCTGAAATCCACTTAAATCTCCCTAGCATATGGGGCCCACGAAGTACAGCTCGCCGATCCGTAGATCCAATAGTAAATCGAACCATCCGATCCGGCAACTTCCTCGAAAAGCAGATTAAATGGGCTTAATCACTCCAGACTGTCAGAATCATACGGCGTGGACAAGTTCTCATCGCAACATGCCAGGATTCGTGCTCATAAATCTTGCACGCAGCAACCATCTCGAATGGAAAATCTACGTGCCCTGCCACATGGCAATTTTTTCAGACGCGCGGCGACCAGTAGTCAAGAGCAGTCCCCCTTTGAATTCGATAAATTTAAACCAAATTGACAGCACCAAGACAAGAGGCCGTAGCCGGCCGACACGAGAATATTTTTTTTTTATCTATATCTTAGAGCGAAACAGAGCATTAAATGAAGGGCATTTGCGGAAGTCCAAACACCACAGGGGTGACAGGGCTGACACTGGGACTCTGCTTAAACTATTGCCACCCACATGGGTACGCATATGCTGCAGGACGACCCGAATCTGCACCATCTTGGTGCTCCATTCTCTTCAAATACGATTCAAACATCAGCACGCGTCCCAACAAAATTTTACCCTCCAACCGGAGGGCCGATTTGAATTTGCTCGCCTTGTTTTATATTTTGAATATTCTAGTGTAGCAGATTTATTGGGAAACGAGGACGGATGGAGATGGATGCTCAGGGACCGTTTAAGAACCGTGGAAACGTGGCGGTTCCTCGAACAAACATTAGATTTTTTTTTTATATAGTATTGCAGATCAAAGAGAAAACGTAAAGGTGATTTAGTAATCTGGACTTCTGGAGTGGATCTCGAATACAGATAAATCTATCTAGTCTGCCAACTAAAAAGCCAAAAATAAGCGCTGGAACCTATCTGGGATTAGAGAGACCAAAGGTGACACAGAAAAGGTCATCGAAGAAGAGAAGTAAACAGCAATAGTAATACCAAACAAAAACAGAGCTCGGGAATCTTACCGTCGGTGATGGCAGCGGCGCCCCGAGCGGCGGCGAACAATAGCAGAACCAGCGCAGCATAACGCGACATCATGGTCATATACAGTACACTCACCACGCAGACTGAGGGAACGAGAGAGAGAGAGAGAGAGAGATCCGCCGACGGATGGACGGGTGGGCTTGGGGTTTGGGGTTTGAGGGGGCTTATAACGACGGGATTCCACGAAAACACCCTCTGCTTTCCTTCTAATCACGAAAGCGCCAAAGCGTCAGAGGCATTAAACAACTCTCTGGCGAGTCCACGTGTCCTCCGGCCCGGTTTGAACGCCGAGAATGTGTCGGTTTCTCGTAGCGTCCCGATAAGACGTCTCGATATTTTGGATTCGGCGCGTCCTAGCCCTCAGGCTTCACTCCTCAAACCCCCGCCCGCCCGGGGGACACGAGCAGCCCCGATATCACGTGCACTGTCCCGCGCCGCTGTTCCACGCCAGCCCCCGCGGCGGAAGGGTAGTCTCGTCATTCGGACAAGTCCAAGAACCATAAGATGGCCGGTCCGCTCTGGTTCTCATCTGCTTCATGGGCATGCTTTTTTTTCTTTCTTTTTTTTTAATATGATCACTGTGATCTTAATAAGCTGAAAAGGGACAGGAGAAATCTTGCCATGGTTATTTGCTATGGACATGAATCTGCCTACCGTTGGGAATTCTATCATCGCCCGAGAGATTATCAAAAGGTATGCAGCTTTCCACGAAGTAGCCAGGGCTCCATGCGCTAATGAGCACCGACAAGAGAAAAAGATGCTGCATAAAGGACAAGAGAAATGAGAAATCTCGTCGCAATTATTTTACGGTACCACAGAACATGACTCCATCTACCGTGTAGAATTGCAAACAAGGTCCACTTAGTCCCTATAATAATTCAGATTTCTTAAAATAGTTGGAGTTGCATGTGCGGTCCTGCCAATAAACTAGATAAAAACTTCGGCGATTATTTTTGCGCTTATTTAATTTATATTTCTATAGATTTGTATGTACATTTCATTAGGGAATGGATAAACTTGTCAGTTGAAAATCCCAAGACTCATGCGATTTCGAAATAAAACTCACTCTCCCATGTTCTTTTTTGTTTCTTTTTTTGGTGAATCTGGAAGTGAAAGATCCCAAGAAACAAGTTTGAGGGATGAAGATAGGTACAACCCAAAGCGCCACACTGAATTAAGCGAGACAAGTCTGAAAGGAAAAAATGAGTGCCATGTGAAATCCTACTACAAGAAAAATAGTATTTTTCATCACCCAACTGCCGACGCTGGAAGCGTCCGAAATTTTGGTTGATGTACCAAAATATGTCGATGTTTCTAAATAGCATCGAAAAATACCGACCCTTTACAGCGAAGTCTGACTTAAACAAATCTAAATAGCATCGTCGGAAACCAAAATAACAAACGACGCTCTGCAAAGCATCATTGGAGAGGCAAAAGCGTCGTCGAAGACGGGTTGCTCCTGCAACACTATATTTCCTATTATTTACCACTCACTACATGACGATCCAACATGCCATACGAGCATGGCCTCGCCAGTTTATATGACTTTGCATTTGAAATTTGATGGTGGTGATCGAGCTTAGGCAGCCAATGGCAGGTAACTGCAGAATAATGCAACCAAGATTAGAGAGTATGCTTGGTGATAGAGTGTCTAACATCATGCATGCTGCTGTATAAAGAAGCATGACAACTCAATTCAATTGAAAGACTAAATCGGTACCAATACAAGCACCATCTTTCTTATTTTCCTTGCAAGACATGACTGTGCTGTATGGATATTGTTGGGGGAAAAGTTATGGCCGAGCAGGGAGCCACCAAGTGCCTCTCAGAGCAGGGAGCCGCCAAGTGCCCCTCAGAGCAGGAAGTAACTGAACGCCCTTACTACTTCCCGCGCTCGACCTTGCGAGCTGCTCGAGCT
>JAOXJJ010000555.1:28340-43360 GCA_025769935.1 Phoenix roebelenii
TAACAGCATGGCTTCACGATAATACAAGAGCTCCAGCCCATTCCTCTACGGAAGCGGCATCAGTTCGCACGTCTGGGCATTAATTCTCCCTACATGTCTAATCATACGATAGTACCCCTGTTCTGTCATCTCGCAGGTAAACCCGTCACCCTCCTATAAATGGGAAACTCCCTAGAGGGGACGATGACTCTCTCTCTTTAAAAAAAAGAACCTACACTTCATTCTACACATATTCTTCTTGCCTCCCCTCTGACTTAGGCATCGGAGGGCCGGCGCCGGAAAGCCCGGCCACCGGCTTCTTTGCAGGTCCCCGGAGGACGCCGCCCGCCGACAGATCGCCGCTCACCGACTCGCACCGAAGCTCCTCCTCCTCGGCCGAATGATCACCTCCGGGTCCAATTTCCAGCAACAACTCCTTTTCCCCTTCAAAGAATGCTTCGACATAAGCGTAGTTGTTTCCCTTCGTCTCTCTTCCCCCTTTCTTCCTCTCCTTCTATATCCTCTTTCTCTCGCACTTCGCTTCTGATGTACCTTTCTTTCGTTTGGTTCATAAAGTCGCCGGAGCCCCTGCTCCCCTCTTCCCCCCACCCCCCAAAAAAACAAGAAAAAGAAAAGAACTTTGCGTCTCGAGCCTGCCAAGAGCAAACGCGATACGAGTCACTCATACTGCGCGGTGTCTTGTCACTGCTTTCTTTTGAATGGGCATCGTCAAATGTGCCACCGAGACAGGCAAAGTGATTGGTGCAAAGCGATTTTTTTTTTCTGGGCGAACGTAGCATCCGTGCATCCGAATGAGGGCTGTTCTATTTGATGCGGTCGTTTTCGGTTCTCAGGGCCTTCATCCATCATGCTTTTCAGGTTCCACGAAAGAAACAAAATCTATCAAAGCTAAACCGGCCGCCGGTGCAGCCAGGTCAAGTAGGCAGGTACAAGATGGCTATTCTCCACACGGCATGAGGTCAAGGCGTGCTCGATACGGCTGCATTTTTTCGCCCGCAAAGGTTCGGAGGAACGTTCGAACGACGGAAGGCAGATGTTTCTTGGAAGATTAAGGGACTTAGGAAAATTCTGTCCTACGGACAATGTACATGCCCCATCACAGTTGATGATGGTGATGACACGGGTCTGCAGATTTTTTTTTGGAAACTGATCTCAAACGGCAGGAGAAGATTTTTTTGGACGTCATGCGTTGTTGCATGAAGATTTGCGCGTGCCGATGGGACACGGCTGTATCTTCCGTGCAAAAGAAATATTTATCTCCCACCGTGATGGTGAATCTATTGCTTCAAGATGTAATGCAGATGGTGAATAAAATAAAACTGGACGTATTTTGAGATCCGTGCAGATCACGATCTGATGGGCGACGTCTCATTCTTTTGTGTCAATGATGCAACCACAATTCGTGCCGATAGCACCGTAGATGATAAGTGGTTAAGTCCCCTTTGCGCAAATGCACACCTTAAAAGCAAGAGAGATGGTGAATGACAGGGGTTTGTTCAGTGGTGCTGTGATTTTGTGTTGCTTTTCCATAAATTAGTGAAATATTGTAGGGAGATTGGCGTTGAAGATAGCATTTACATAATTTTTTTTTTTTAAAACCAAAAAATCTCTGCTACCAAATATATCTTAAGATTTTATAAATAATTTGAAAAAGATAAATATTTTCTAGTTCATGGATTTTTGAAAATAAAAATAGGAAAAACTATAAAGCACTACTAAATTAGCCCTAAGAAATTGGATTTTGATGCGTGCCATCTTGTCCCCATGCATGCATTTGAGTATCTTTATAACCATTTTTATAGACATTTAATTGTAACCTATTATAATGCTCAAAATGCACATGACCACTACTAAAAATTACATGTTTTGAGATTTATTTTATCAGCTATGGTCATGATTTAATTAAATTTTATATTTCTGCAGATGTTGGAGTTTTATTATGCGCAAAATCATAAAAATGCTGGCTTCAAAGGAGTTTTCCCCTCAACTGGCTGTTTAGTTATCTCTAAGTCTTTTAATATATAATCATAAAAATATGATTTCCTGAAGCACCTTTAATGCAAAACAAAAAGGATTTTGTTCGTAACAGAACTCATTTTTTAAGTTTTATGGCTTAGCCAATTTTGGCAAAAGGAGCCCTTATACTCATTTTCTTTTATAAAAAAAAAAATTTGGCATACTTTAAATTATTGAGAGAGATCTAATCAAGGTCATTATGGGAATTGCAAAAGAAAAATATAAAGTATCTGTTTGCGATCGTTCATAAAATTATGGAAATCCCAACTTTAAGGGGGAGCTTCTTTATGGGGCTCCTTCCTCTCAAAGTGTAATATTAAGATTTCTTTATTACTGTTATAACGTTTAGCCAGATTTAAATCACTGACTAGGATCGATCATTGGGAAATTCTAAAGTCGGAAAAGATAGCTTCTTTTATGCAAAGGCAAGTCTCCCATACTCATAAACTTTAGATGGAAGAGTTGTAAAAGAATTACACACAAAGTTATCTATTTTCCCTTCTCTATAAAATTTATTACCAAAGCGTTGCAATAAGAAAGCTTACTTGGTACCGTACGTACCATATACTCCATCAAAGTCTCATATGCCTCATATGTCTTGACAGGAGGTCATCAAATCCTATAAGGTATGCAAGTTACATTAGTTGTGAGCCCCTTGCAACTTACCAGCTAAATTCCAATATATTAACCAACATTTAGGTGTTTCTGTTAATTGTAGGAAGAGATAAATAAATAGATAAATAATTTTTTAACTAAAAAAACTAGATAGATAAATAAATCAATTAATAAATAATAAATGAATCAATTAATTAATTATTGGAAATAAACAAAATGAAAGAATAGCAATGTCATAACCAAAATTTTAGGTGACGAATCTAAAATTAATGAACTATTAAAGGTGTCAAACTCAAATCATCAAACTGAGAACTCTTCTAATTAATGAACCTATATTACAAGCATAAACTCAGAAGAATTCCCCTAGCGTATGTTCATAAATCCACGATTTGCGTTCTCTTTTGCTCGCATGGTTAACTCATGATGAGAAATGAAATTAGAAATGGGGAAAAAATTGTAACTTTCGAATCTATTGGGCTTAATAAGCAAACAAGTAGATACTACAAACGAGTCCTCTAAGTGGACCCAATCCTTATCTTGGGCCCGGCCGGCAGCGCCGGCCATCGGGGGGCCCGTTTCCCTACAAGATCCGTCCATCAAGACCGTGCATCAACGCGAAATGTCGGACAGTTCAAACTTTTTGATTGGTGGCCAGGGATCGACGAAATCCCAGCCCTCAGATAGTCCTATCAGCGAGGCCCTGGGGGTGTACCCAATGTCGCAGCCGCGTCGCGTTGCGAACTCTACGCCGCCCCACCGCACGTTAGAATCCTATGGGCGACGCGGTCCTCTTCTCCACTCTTCCTTATACGTCTTCTTCTTCCTCTTAAGCTCCATTTCTCTCCCCACTCCAAAAGGAAAATCTTGGCAGCTCATCGTTAGATAAATCTCGATATTTCCCCAATAGGAAGGTTTGTTTTCTTGGATTCTTCTTTATACGTCTTCTTCTTCCTCTTAAGCTCCATTTCTCTCCCCCCTCCAAAAAGAAAATCTTGGCAGCTCATCGTTAGATAAATCTCGATATTTCTCCAATAGAAAAGTTTGTTTTCTTGGATTCTTCTTCATTTTGTTTCTTCTGAAGTCCGATGCGAATTTAGAGAGAATTATGGCGATTAATTTCTTTATCCTGCCTCTGACTTGATGGTCTGTCTCGTGGATTCTAGGGTTTTGGGGTTCGATGGAGATGCAGGTGGAGTCGGAGGTGCAGCGGGACGGGGAGCCGAATCCGAAGGATTCCGACCCTCTCCTCGAGAAGAAGGACGACTCGTCGTCGGGGACTTCGGACGAGATAAAGGACGAGGAGATCGAGGCTTCTTCCTCTGCGTGCTGCCGTATCTGCCTCGAGAACGACTCCGAGCCAGGTGACTTCATTTTACTGGCTTCTCAGATGATCGCTTCTTTTGATTTTAGGTGGTTTTCTTTTTTCTTGGTTGGAGCTTCTGTAATTGACGTCTTGACTTCTCGGATTTGGGATTTCTTCGATATTTCTTTTCTGAAAATACTCAAATTTCGATTTCAATTCAGCAATTTATGGTCAGCCCAGTTATTTGTTAGGTTTGTGCCCTTCATCAATTGTCTTCTGAGTCCTTGACTATGAAAGTGTTGGATGACAAATTGAGTGCATGCGCAAAATGCGAACTCTACGAACTGTAAGATGTCATGGCTGCTTGCCAGCATCAGTTGCATGCGATGATAAAGGAAGAATACAAAACCCCTCAATTCTTTAGCCTTAGATCAATTTGAACATCTCTTTGCTGCCAACTTTGAATATGTGGATTATGACATCAATAAAGGTTTTATTGTCTAGCAAAGAATAGTAGAAAGAACTTGTTGTACAAACTGACAACTTACTTCTTTTATCATCAATGCCGGCTAACTAGGTTTCTTTTTTTGGAATGGGGAATAACTATTGTTTTGTGGTGACCCCTTGATGATAATCGCCTCTGCTTCATGGCTGGACCCTATATTGGAAATGTATCTCAGTTGGAAGAGGGTAGCTGCCAACAAAATTGGGCCACTAGAACAATGTGTTCATGGTGAACAATTAGGGAAATGTGGGGGAAGGCCTAACTGTTACATAAGCAGACAGCATGGCTGGAAACTGTAGGAAATATAGACCAATCTAGAATTTTGGCTGAATTCTTGATTTCACCTTTATAAAGTGCTAGAGTTGTTCCAGTCTGTTGCATCACCGGCTTTGGTATTTCGTGCTTCTTATCCTTGTTGGGACCCTTAATAGGGTAATTGTGGATGTGTTGGAAAAATCTCTAAGAACCATCTTGTGATCCAATCGCCAAATTTAGAGTTTTATACTAATGATAGTTCATTAGTCTGAGTTGTATTTTGCTTTTGGTAAACTATATAAACCTATCCTATCCGTGGAAAGAAATCTAAAATGGTATAAAATAAACAGAGCCTTTTTAAATCTCATTAATGTGTTCTGAAAGTGCGAAAAAATATGACCTTGTTTAAGTAGTTGATCTCGGTAGGGCTTTCATGTTTTTTTTCTTCTAGGTCTTCTGTTTCATATTCAATCAACATCTCATGAGAAGCCTACCTATTTTCATGACTTTACCAAGGTGGAAGTCAGTGCCTTTATGAGGAAACATGTATTTTAATTTTGTTATATCCTTATAATTGTCAGGTTAACATATGTGCATGTCTCTTTGTGCAATATGTTCATGTATTTATACTTATTGGTTTTGACCTTTTATTTAGTTCCATCTGTCTTGCCAATGGATAGCTAAAACTGAAGAGTAATTTGGGACAGATGAAGATAGAAATAGATCGTTAGATCAAGGGCAGTCAGAGGTTTGCATCTCTGATACTAACATAATGCAGTGGTGTAGATTTTACAGATAACATAATGCACCAGACACTCCACTAATTTCTGCACGAGCACGAGGCTAGGTGTCAAGGGGGTAAGAATCTTATTATGGCTTATATTGCATTAAGTACCGTACTTGAAGCCAGCCTTTTATAGAGCTTTCGAAGGTCGTGCTGTTGCCTCTTTTTTTTTATGGCTAAGACCACTTTATGATAAGAACATGCCATTTCCCTGTTAAGTGACTGCTTTGCTTCTGAGGAACTACATATTGTATAAGTGTGACATACTGTAGCAGTTGGCAGTTAATATCATCATTAAAGTTAGATGACATATGTTATTGTTACTTTGGTGTAGGTGATGAGTTAATATCTCCATGCATGTGCAAAGGCACTCAACAATTTGTTCACCGTACATGCCTTGATCATTGGCGCTCAGTGAAGGCAACTTTCTTCCTTGGCCTTTTATTATGTTAAAACATTGTGTATATGTATTTGTAGGTATCAGCATGCCATATTACTCTTCAATTTGGCTATTTTGCACCTAAGGTTTTAAAAGGCAAAAGACAGATATAAAGTGGTTCTATCCTGGCGATATGAGGTGTAATCCTGGGGATGGCTTGAGCAATGTCTTATTGACTGTAATTAAATTGTTATTAGAAGCACCTTAAAATATTTCTAGGTGGAACATATTATGATGACCTCTACTCACAATACCAGAGGTCCAATGGATAACAGGGTTTTCGACCCATATGGAACAGAAAATCTAAAGCAGGGATAAAGTATGGTTAATAACAAATGATCAAGGGAATGTTTAAGTATTGTGATATATTGTTTTCTTATTACTAAAAATACCAGTTCATCAGTATTTTATCAGAATGGTTGTATAGAATAATGATAGAGTAAAATATGCAGGTAGCATGGAGCATGCCAGCATTATAACTGATGTTTGAAAGAGTAGAAACTGGATGAAGGATGAAGTTGAGAGGGGTTAAATTGTAGTAATATTATATTTGAAATGTAGATGGTACTAATAGAAATATATTTAAAAAAGGGTGAACTTTTGCAAATTTTGTACCTGCCTCATGGAACAACCAGTAATGTGTAAACTTGAGCAACCTGTACTATCTTGTTTTTTCCCATCTTCAAGATGCAGATAAAACAAGGGCTTTGTTGCTGTCATAGCTATGGGTTTCAGAAAGGGTGGGATCATGGGATTTGGAAGTTTACTGATTGATAGGCAAACAACTTGAACTGCTTGATAAGCAAACAGCTTGAAAGCATACTTATCCCAAAATTGATTCTTACAGGGCCCAGGCTATACCCCTTTATTGAGAGTCATGTGCCTAGGTCCAGTGAGGTGGTGGTGGTGCCTAGCAGCCACAACAGCCTTGTTAAGCTGGAAAGCATTTTTCTCCCGACTTGCTTAAGGCGGTGGGTTTAAATAACTCTTATATTTCATCAATCATTGTACTAAAAAAAGATCAGATCATTGTCAGCTATGAACTTTGGAATATACCATGGAGATACTAACACCTTTGGCCCCCACAATACTTTTGACTGGGAAAAAAAATCTGACATTAGTTGATCCCATCCGCCCCCCCCCCCCCCCCCGCGCGCCCGAATAAAAAAGAAAAAAAAATCATGTAATTTTGTTTGACATCATGGGATGCGAAGATGTTTCAATTCCTAATAAAACACGACTATTAGACAGTTTCCATTCATGGCATGATCTCTGTCTGCATGTCTTCCCCTCCCCCCCAACTTCCCTTCCCCTCCCCTCCCTTCTTTACATTTGATATCCTCTTTGCTCAACCCTTGGATAAGTTTCGTTCTTGATAGAATTTGACTTATAAATGGTTTCTGTTCCATTTGTCTCTATTTTATATGATAGGTTTCTGAAATTGACCATCTTAATTGATAAATGCTTCATTAATTTAACCTGAGTTTAGAGATGGTTGCCTTCCCATGAACCACTCATCCTCATGTTCTTTCCCTTAATTAACCAATTTTCGTATATACAATCATTGCCTTGAGCATGTAGGTTTTATATTTACTTGGACATGCACATACCCATTTTACTAATGCCTATACACATATGCACAGCTATATCACTTATTATTATTAGGGTCTTTTGCATATATACCCCTCAAAGCTTCTTTCTTTTTGCGTGGATGCCCCTTTCATCTGATTTTTGACTGACTGTGTTAATAAATAACCATTTTAATTGTAAAACAACTTTATTACCCTTTTGCATTAATACCATTGAAATATTTATATACAATTGTAGCTTTCTCAATACAGGTTGAACATTCATTTTTTCAGGAGTATTGACATAAAAGAGAAATAGTGTCAAATGATACTCAAAATGATTATTTGTTGACGTTGTTAGTTAAAAATCTAAAGAGAGAGGCATCAATGCAAAGACAAGATGATTCGAGGGTGTATACACATATACATATACATATGTAGTTGTTGTTGTTACAACATACGAATAGACATCCATATAGATCCATCAGATATATGGGCACCTTATTCTCAAATTAAATTGCAATTCCCAAGATGAATTGGCATACCGTATATAAGAATTTAGCCAGACTTCTTTTGGACTTATGTGCATAAATCAGCAATTTGTCTATGCATTGTTTATTGCTCCTTCATGAATAGTTTGGTGATGTCTGCCAACCAGTGTATGTGCATCTATGTTTATACTGCATAAATCAACACAAGCATCTGGTGTAAAAATATCTATGAACTCAAAATTAGCCAATTTCTGTTTACATTTTGGCTAAGTCGTAATGTATTCATGATCATGATGTTTATGCTTCTTTCCTGTGATCTCTTGTAGAATGATTAAATGCAAGATGTTAATTTTTGTCTGATAATAAAAGATCCGCTGATGGTTCACCCGTTTAGTGATTGTTTTGCAGGAAGGATTTGCCTTCTCTCACTGCACAACATGCAAGGCACAATTCCATCTTCGAGTAGAACAGTTCAAGGATTACTCTTGGCGTAAAATGAAATTCCGCATCTTTGTAGCCAGGGATGTATTTCTTGTGTTTCTTGCTGTGCAAAGCGTAAGTGAAGGCTTTTAATCACCCACTTTTAGCACTTATCTAAGTGGTTGTTTAAGTTTCAAGATACCTGCATCAGATTTAGTTTGCTGGATATGGTTAACAAATGCTGTCTATGCTTGATTGGTTTGTCAAAAATGTTCAAAATTTAGTTCATCTTTATAACTTCAAATAATAGTTTTAACAGGCGATTTGTCATGTGATATCTATCAAAAGAAGTGAAGGATGACATATAATTGCATTACCTGGTTGTTTAGGGCCTGTTTGGATGCGCACACAAACTATACCAGGGATAAATTCTCCACACAACTGAGTTTTGAGAGAGAGGCAGTCATGATAGACAAAAATGAGGCAGCGGATACTTGATTCCTTCTAATTGCTCTGCAACTGATCTTTGACATTCGCAGATTTTTTTTTTTTGGATGCATTTCTGACCAGTATCTATAGTGAACTTTTAAAGATGGTTCTCCATGTATTAGAAATGCGTGAAATTTCGATTTCATTTCCCTCTTCAACTAAGGTGCTTGTGGAGATTGTATCCCCATAGGTGGCTTAGTGTCGTTTAGCATTTCTTCAAGAATAACTTGTGTTATCAATATGATGACTACCAATGACTATTTCTCATTTCATGTCTTCTTTGCAGGTCATTGCTGCCATTGGTGGATTTGCGTATTTCTTGGACAGGAATGGGAGCTTCAGAAATTCCTTCAGTGTTGGTTGGGACCGCATACTATCAAAGCATCCGATACCCTTCTATTACTGCATAGGTGGGTATTGCAGCATCTGTAGTTCAGATTAAGTTGTCCTATTTTGCTGCAGTTTGGAAACTCTAGGCCTTGACAAGAGATATTGAACACAATTTTGTTTGACCAACAAATTGTTCTTTACGTGGAGCTGTTAATTTGAACCTAAAGTTTTGTTGGCTGATATCATGCGTGGTTGTAGAGCCTTCTATGCAAACAGAGGCAGTTGGCTCTTTGCAAATTTTGTACTTCAAAGCTGTGGTGACAAATTCAAATTAGTATGATTTTGGTGTGCTTTGGAGTATTGGTCCCTAATGTGCTGGTTACTTATTGTGTCAAACGTAAGGTTACCATGCTGATAACGTAAATAGCAGGAAGTAGGAAAGCGTTTATGACAAATCAGTAGTTTTCTTGGTTGATAGTTTTCATGACATTCTGGCAATTGTTTCAGGTGTATTGGTATTCTTTGTGCTGCTGGGATTTTTTGGGCTGATACTGCACTGCTCATCCTTCAATACCAACGATCCCTTCATGGTAGGATGCCGTAACTGTTGCTATGGTTGGGGCATCCTGGACTGCTTCCCAGCTTCAATAGAGGCTTGCTTTGCTCTGGCAGTCATCTTTGTCATTGTGTTTGTCATCCTAGGCATTGCCTATAGCTTCCTCGCAGCGACCATTACTATCCAGAGAATCTGGCAGCGACATTATCACATCCTTACCAAGAGGGAACTCACAAAGGCAGGCAAACCGCATATGATGCACTTAATTCTTCTTTGGGTTATTTTTTTCTCGTTTACTTTGTTTATTTGAGTTTATTGTCCATCTAATGCAGGAATATGTGGTAGAAGACCTCCATGGGTGTTACACAACCCCAAAGCTGGATCCTGAACATGAAGAACGCCTAGGATTGCTCAAGCTTCTCTAGAGGCAAATGTGTTGGTTGAAGTCAGGAGCATCACTGCACCTTTTTGAAGTTGTTATTATCACCTGGGTAACCATGATTGGAGTGTGTGGTTTCTCTTTTCCTTCATCTTGAGGACTTAATGGTACAATCCTCCTAGAGTATATATTTCATATTTTGACTCCTGAAGGTGTAATGGCTGTGTGCAGCAGGACGTGTATAGCTGAGGTGGTAAAAGCCATAGCAGGGTTGTGCAGGTTCTATGTATATTGCATGCTAGCATCTCATCATCTCTGTAGACTGTAGAACTGACAAGCATGTATAGGAGGTTGATGTATCAAATTGAGAACTTGCTCCCATGCCAGCATTCATGTACACCATCCATGTCGTGTCCGTTACCTTATGCCTCATGCCCGCATGATAGATATGGAAGATGCTAACACCAAGATGCCAAGCAGGGGAGCCTGGTGTTTGGTGCCCTCTGTTGTGACCACCTCAAGTCCTATGAATTAGAAAATGCAGATGTGGAATGTGCCTGCTCCTGGTGTCAGTGGTAGCAATTTGTGGACACTTGGTCGGAAACTCATAACACGACCCATCAGCTTTCTTAGAAATCTGAAAACAGCATTTTTGAAGAAGCTCCATTTTGGAGCTTTTTGAAAATAATATTTTCAGCTTTATCGGAAAGCTGTTTTTTTACCAAAATAGCTCCATTTAAATCTCTTTTTTTCTTCCAAAACTATCATCCATACGCCTCTTTCTCTCTCACCCATCCCCCTCCCTCTCTATCTTCTTCTTCCTCTCAATGTCACCGTCCCTCTTTCTTTTTCTTCTTTTTTTTGCTTTGGGAGGCAGCCCGTGGCTGCCCACGGTGGCAGCCACTACTTGTGGCTGGCGACCCCTTCGCAGGCCGTCGTGACGCCACCCGTGGTGCACGGCCGGCTTGTGGAGTGGCCAAGCTCGACCGCTCGGTCGTGGGGTGGCCGAGCCTCCGCCATTCGCGGGATCGCGACGTCCCAACCGTGGGACTATAGAGGCGAGCCGCAGCGAAGCCCCCATTGCGGCCGGTAGTGGGGCTTCGCTGCGGCCGGCCATGGCCAGGCCCCCTCCAGCGACTTGGCCCCCTTCCGGCACCGTCGGCCTCGCGGAAGGATAAGAACGGAAGGATAAGAAAGGAGAAGGGAAGAGAGGAAGATTGCTGAGTAATTGATTAATCCCTGAATGGGCGAGCCGTCTCGAGCTTCAACGGGCTCTTTGTCAGAAATGATAGGTGCGACAGAATGGCTAGTTTTTGGGTATAGCGGCTACTTTTTTTCAAAACTAAGCTATAAAAAGATCCATTCAGAATGAAACAAAAAAAGAACGAAAAATCCAAAGCAAAGTGAAAAAGCAAATCAGTTTAAAACAAGAGCTCAAGGGATATTCCAAGGAAAATCGGGAGAAAGCAAGTCATCATAGAGAATCCATTCTTTCTCTACACCTGAGCCATAAGAGAAGAATCCTTTATTGCTGTTTGATCTGAAAAAGGATTCAGAAGAAAAGAAGCACCGTCTCGATCGGCTAAAATCATCTGAGAAGCTTCTTTTCCCTTATTCATTTAAAACTGTTTTTATCTGCTTTTCTAGAAGCTTGTACTTAAACATTTATTCTCATATTTGGTTGATTGATTTGATTGAATCAGAAGGGTTTAGGTTGTAGTTGGTAATCCAGGAAAACCAACTGGGTTGGATTGTGAGCCCGTGAAAACAGTCGGATTGGTTCTAGTTGGTGAGCTTATGAAAACCAACCGAGTTCGTTGTGATCTCGTGAAAACAACAAATTAGGTTGTGAGTTTGTAAAACAACCATGCTGTAATTCTAGGATTATAGTGAAAATCTCAAGTAGAACTTGGGACGTGGACGTAGGAGTAAGGGTAGCTCCGAACCACTATAAATCCTGTGTCTTTGTGCTTTGCTTTTCATTGTCTCATTGTCTTCATATCGTTAACTAACACTTTAGATTAAGCATAAATTGAATTTTCATATTTTTAATTAAGCCCCAATTCACCCCTCCTCTTGGGCTGCCTATTGGGCAACAAGTGGTATCAAAGCAGGTGCTCTTTAGTGACTGTGTCCAAGTCCCCTCTAGAGTAAAAGATTCAGTGGCAACCCATTTTGGATTAACCTCAAATGAAGGACAGTCAACCAATAGACCACCCTTGTTCAATGGAGCAAACTATACCTATTGGAAGGCAAGAATAAGAATATTCATTCAAGCCTAAGACTATGATGTTTGGAGCATTATTATAAATGGACCTCATATTCCCACACACATTGTTGATAACACATTAATTTCCAAACTCGAAGAGGACTTGTATGAAAATGATAGAAAAAAGGCACAACTAAATGCCAAGGCTATGAATGTGCTCTATTATGCCTCAGATACAAATGAATTCAATTGAGTATCAACATGTAATTCCGCTAAGGAGATTTGGGATAGACTTGAAATCACTCATGAAGGCACAAATCAAGTTAAGGAATCAAAAATTAACATATTAGTGTATAAATACGAACTGTTTAAAATGAAACCTCCTGAAAATATTACTTCCATGTTTACTAGATTTACTGATATCATTAATGGACTGAAAAGTCATGAAAAAATGTACCCTAACAGTGATCTTGTCAGCAAGATTCTTCGCTCACTACCACGTTCTTGGGAAACCAAAGTGACAGCAATACAAGAAGCCAAGGACCTTAACATACTTCCTCTAGAAGAACTTCTTGGGTCACTGATGACACATGAACTCATCATGAACCAACATCTTGAGGATGAGGATCAGAAGAGAAAAAGAATTGCATTTAAAGCTTCTACCCAAAAGGAATATAATGAGAGTAGTGATGAAGGAGAAGATGAGAATGAGGATAATGATATTGCCCTCCTTGCAAAAAAAATCAGTAAGTTTATAAGGAGAAGAAAGATGAACTTCAAAAAGTATATGATAGTAAAAGGTGAGATGGAAAAGGATAAGGAGAAATGGAAAGATCCCTTAGTGTGTTATGAGTGTAAGAGACCCGGACATTTTAGGCTAGATTGTCTGCTCTTAAAGAAATTGCAAAAGAAAAAGAAGTAGCCAACATTTGCCTTATGGCTCAAGACAATTAGGTAAGTTCTACTGCTTTACCAAGTTTCTCCTTTGATGAATTATATGAAGCTTTCAATGAGCTAGTTAGTGACTATAAGAAACTTGGTTTGAAAAATAAATAGTTAAGAATTGAAAACAACACTTTAAATTATTTATCAGAAAAATACAATGAAGAAAAATAATTTTTAGCCAATGAAGTACAAATGCTGAAATCTGAAAAACATAAGAAGATTAAACAAAATGAAGAGCTGCTAAATGAGAACCAAAACCTTAAAAAGGAAGTAGATAAGTATAAGGTAATTGTAGATAAGTTCACTTTCAGCTCTGAAAAATTAGATATGATTCAAAGTAGTCAAAGAGCTGTTTTTAACAAAGCATGACAAGGATTTAGGCCTAACAAGGAACAAAAACTTCTAAAGAATTTTTTTGTCAAAGCAACAAAAACTAAATCTAATGAACCTACATGTTTTTGTTTTGGTAAACTTGGACATAAATCTTATGTATGCAACCATAGACAAATATCAAAGAAAAACAACATAAAGAAAACTTGGGTCCCAAAAGGATCCACTCACACTAACAATGAAGGACCCAAGAAGACTTGGGTACCTAAAATCTTTTGATTTTCATATAGGTATGTCTTGCGGCCAACCAAGCTAAAAGAAATTGGTACCTCGATAGTGGCTGCTCAAGATACATGATCGGTGATAAAGATGAATTCTTCACCCTCGAATCGAAAGGAGGAGTGGTAACCTTCGGGGATAATAGTCAAGGTCAAATCATCGGTATTGGTAAAATTCAGATCTCTCCTTCTACTTTCATAGATAATGTGTTGTATGTGAATGGATAAAAGCATAATCTTATTAGCATTAATCAATTGTGTGATAAAGGTTTCAAGATTATCTTTGAAGCCTCACTGTGCACCGTAGCTAACTCAACAAATAATAACACTATCTTTGTAGGACACATGCATGGAAATGTCTATATGATAAACTTAGATGATCTTGTAAGAAGCAGTCAATGCCTAGTAGTCACGAAAGCAAAAGATAATGAAATTAGTTGGTCATGGCATCGTAAGCTAGAACGTGCAAGCATAAACTTAATCTTTAAATTGATTAGCAAGGAACTAGTTAAGGGGATACCTAAGATAAACTTTGAAAAAGATAGAGTATGTAGCGCTTGTCAACTAGGAAAGCACATAAGAAGTTCCTTTGAGTCCAAAAATGATGTGTCAACCTCTAGGCCCTTAGAATTGCTTCATATGGATCTTTTCGGACCAACTAGGACCAATAGCTTGGGAGGTAAGAAGTATGGTTTTGTAATAATGGATGACTTCACTAGGTACACATGGGTAATGTTTCTAACACATAAAGATGAAACATTTCCAATCTTTTTAAAATTCTATAGGAAAGTCATAAATGAAAAGGAAACAACCATTATCTCAATAAGAATGATCATGGGACTGAATTCGAAAATCGTCTTTTTGATGAATTTTGTGATGAAAACGGAATTAACCACACCTTCTCGGCATCGAGAACACCTCAACAAAATGGGGTAGTAGAAAGAAAAAAATAGAACTCTAGCAGATATGGCCCGTACCATGCTACGTAAGGAAAATCTTCCAAGGTACCTATGGGCTGAAGTAGTAAACACAGCATGCTATATTCTAAATAGAGTTTCCATCAGACCAATTCTTAAGAAAACTCCCTATGAGCTTTGAAAAGGCAAAA
>JAOXJJ010000555.1:43460-69317 GCA_025769935.1 Phoenix roebelenii
TAATAATATTATATTACATTACATTAATATTATACTATATCATATATTTATGTATTAATATATATTATATTTTATTAAGCTTTGTTGTATAATACTAGTAATGCCCTTTATGGTCATTTTATGACACAAAAGTACTTTCTCAGTTTATTTACCAAACACATATTAAAGTGCCACAACACTTTAAAAATTTAGTTACCAAACAGCAAATAGCTTTTTATAAAAACTCTACTTCAGACAACTCTACTTCCAAAAGCTTTACTACCAACAGCTCTCCCAAACAGAGCCTAAGTGCCTAATAATTAGGGATGGCAACAAGTCAGGTATGAGTCGGGTTGGTTGATGTTCGTATTTGCCCTGCAATTAAAAACTATGTTTCCATACTCGTCCCATATCCTTCTCGAGTCGGGTAAAGTAGATGGGATGGGTTATGACGGGTGAGGTCGGATCGGGTTAGATAATTATAGTTTATAGCAATAATTAATAAGATTGCAACTACCATATAAGTGGGAGAAGTTTATAGCTTATTCTCATATGATCTAATACTTTTATTCGAATAGAAAGAATCCTAGTGTATATCAATAATTATAATATATTCTAATAAGAAACAATTCATACACGAGTCAAATTAATTGTGGGCTTAGAAATAAAATAAACAAAAATGATCGACTATAGTGATTTTCACTCTAAGCTTCAACATAATAAATTTCTATGAAGGGAGGGACAACCGATGTGAACGGAGATCATTTATCGAGTAACCTAGAAAGGAGGGGGTGGATTTTAGTTATATTATATCGGATCGGATTCGGGGCTGAGTATACCATTACCCTTACCCGACCTAAACCTGCTTCAAGTATTATATCTAAAATCAATACTTGCCCTCGAGTTTAAATGGGTCAGGTAAAACCTACTCTATTTGGATCGGATCCGGTTGGGTACCTCACGGGTCAGCTACAATTGCTATCTCTAATAATAATATAAACCACACATATGTGCTACTGCTACATCAAAGTTTTAATGTGTGGAGGAATGTCAGAGTAGGAGAGAAAAATCTTCATTTGTCCTATCAGCCGGTTGATCTGCCCCCTTGAATACGTGAAATGCGTGACAAAAAGAAAGAGACCGTTTGAAGTGCATGATCTGCCCCCTTCCATTTGTACCACTTTCTATGACCTTTGACGATATAAGATACTACGTGGACATGCCAGAGGTAATACCATTGGCAATACTTCGAGCAACTATCAAGGTGACATACTTGAGTCCTGGCAAAAAAAATTGAAAATTTCCGGCAAACTTGCAGGACATGAAAGCAGGAGGTGCGACAGAAGACCGATTGGAACTCCTGAAGGCAGGAGCGGCCTAATATATTTGGAGGCCTAAAGCCATTTTGTCTTTGAGATCTTCACTGCAGTGGACCGACCTAAGGCAAACTCACACGGGGTCTTTTCTCTTTTCATTTTGTCTTTAAGGCATTTCTTGTGGTGGGCTTTCTTTGGGTTGGGGCCTTAGGCGACCGCCTCAGTTGCCTAAGGGTTAGGCCAGCCCTGCCTGAAGGGGGTGAGCAGGTCTTTGAGGCCAGGAGTGCTCACAGCTCTAATGGGTGTTAGTGGAGCCGGTAAGACAACACTGATGGATGTGTTGGCTGGAAGAAGCACGTCGTGCAAAGATAAGTGATGGGATTGATAAGTGATGAACAGCCAACTATATACAACTGGCTGTCGTGCAAAGATATCAAAATATTTGAAGAAGCACGTCGAGCTTTAATTTTCTCCTGCCTCTTTTTAGTATCATGCCATTTATTACTCTGAAAGCATAAATGGACCGGGCCTCTTTTAAGCAATCTGTGACCAACTGTCAATCGTGCCTATTTAAATTCTGTGCTTCTTTGGGTTCGGAGCAGCCATCATTCTAGTGATTTATGGCAGTCCACTGAGTCTGCAGCTTACCCCAAGTAGCTCAATTATACTAAAAACGAGACCATTGCCTTACTAAGGCTCAATGGTTTCATGGCCAGTTCAAACACATCATGAATGTTGCACTGATCAGCGATCGCGTGTAGCGATATGCCCTTATTTTTTAGCTAAAATAATGGCTCTTTCTTCGTGTCCAATGGCTGTCACTGCCCATTTTATCATTGTCCTTGGTATTGATTATGTATCAGGAAAACATGCCCTTATTTTGTAGCTAAAATATTGACTCTTTCTTCGTGCCCAATGGCTGGCACTGCCCATTTTATCATAGACACTGGTGTTTAATATGTATCATTAAGTATTTGAAATTCTCCCTTTTTAGTTATGTAAACGGAAAGAAGAAAATGCTATATAAGGGCCACGTCGAATTGCAAATGTCGAATTGCGTGTCATATTTTGCCGGGAAGTATTTGCTCCGACAGTATTCAAGTCATCCTAAGATTAAAAAACCCATAGAAATAACCACCCCACAAATCGGGAGTTAAGAGTCGGAGACCAAAAAAAAGACACCAGAGACATGTTTGACTTAGAGTAGGAGATGGAAAAGAAAGATAAAGCCCTATTCGGCTTGGACTGGGAGACAGACTCCAAAAAGACCCTCACATCCTTTTTCACCTCACTAGCAACAGATTTTTTTCAATTATCACAATTAGACCACCATTGGTTCCTCGTCTTTCTCCTCCTAACTTCTGACGATCTTGTCTCACGATGCTCACCAGAGATTTCAGTTGAGCGCGCTGGAGTTTTAGGTTTTAAGAGGGATTGTCAAAATTATTTAGACTTATAATTCGATTTTGCTTGTCAGGTAAGTAATGATCTATCTTTTCTTATTTTTTTATTTATATAATATTATTTTTATATCAAAGAAGTTGTTAATCGATGTATATATGATTTATGAATTTTATGAGATGGTGTTTTGAATAAAAAATAGATATATTTTTTTCCGACTATTATTATATTATTTACTGATATTACATCATATATGTATATTTTGATTGGATTATGATATATGTGTATTTTGAGCTTTGACATGTATCGAATTTGAACTTTCACCCTAACTATATTCTGGACCTTGCCAATTGGGGGTTATGCATTGGCACTTTGATTATTATTGAGCTTATTGATTTTACTCTTGGTCCCACCACATATTATAAATGTGGTATTCTAGTCTACTATGCAGAGTATAAGTATGGTATTTTGGGCTACTCTGTAAAGCATAAGTGCGGTTTTGCTTCTAGCCTAACTATAAGGTATAAGTATGGCCATAGTTAAAGGCTGTTGAGTTGAATGTGATTTATTTCGAATCGAATTTATGATTATGTATATAAATATTTTAAAGGTATGAATTTTAATAAATCTGTGTTTTGAAATAGAATCAGTTATGTCTTTATATTACTTCGTGGTAATTTTTGTTTTACTATTGTATCTTATGTCATTATATGAATTATCTAGCTAGGATATTCATTTCTTACTGGGCTGATAAGCTGTCTAGTTCATTATATGATTTCTTATTGTTTTTACAGATTCGAAAGAATTAGCTTGACTCGGAGATTTGCCATATAAAAATGATTAGATACCAAATTTGACATCTAATTTAGACTAAAGTTTAACTAGTGTTTAATATAAAACCTTTTAAATATTATTGGCCCTGTGAGATATTAAAATTAGATTCTAATTATATAAATTAAAGTTTGGACATTGTTTATTTAAATTTATTCCGTTGCTTGTTTATGATATCACGATGAGATGCCTTACATGCTTCTGGAGAGAGTTTTCTATAAATATATGGCGGTTTCCATGACCCTCATATCGTAATCTCTGGTCGGGGATGCGATAGGTATTCTCTGTCTCTTCATTTTCATCGTCTTATTATTTCAAAGATTTTTATGTGCTTTATGATAACGGTCTGGTATGGGGCGGCCCAAGAGCAAACTTTTATATTTTACTTTCGCAATGCAATAAAGGGTAGCTTTGATTCTTCCAAGTATCAGTTTAGTTTCCCCAAAATTGTCTCTCGTCTCTATTCATTTACCTCTTCTTCTTTCCAACTCTCCAATACAAACAGTGTAATCATGTTTGAAAACAGTAGTTCTAGATGCTTGTTATATATCTTTTGTAAGTTTAAAAGTTTTCATTGGCAACTCCATTGTCTGATATTAATTGTATCAACATAGTAATTCTGGTGGTGTAGTACCAGCAGGCATGCTTAACAAACGTGGTTTCTGTAGGTGAGCCCAAGTTACAGTCTGCTATTGAAGGAACAGGATCTCTTTACTCATGCAAGCAATATGTCCCATAAAACCTCATGCAGATCCATTTTGGAATTGTTAATAAAAAGCAATTCAGTAGCTTGCAAATGTGTATTTAATCAAAATGAGGATGCCCTGTGAGATATTAAAGGTAATATGGATCGAACTTAGGTTTACCTATGTGGAGTCTTTCAGTATTCAAGCAGGATGATTAAGATGATTCTCATGTCAACATGGCCACAGTTTATTCCTTGTATAATTACATTATAGACGATACTTCTAATCAGAGTAAAAAGTGAATACAATAATTCCTACAAGAGATATCATTATTGATCTAGAAGAGTTAGTTCTTGGTATCTCAAGTTTTCCTGACATTTGACTGATATTTTTTTCCTTCTGTTTTTTTTTTGGCCATCATTTCATCCATGCCTCTATGGCAGCTCACCGTCACTCGTTTTCCTGTTATTATTTATGAATACCACATCATAGCATGACCACTTTTATTAGCATAACAAAGAATTCAAATAGCCCTTAATTAGTAGTAGCAGTTTTGGGAAACAGAATACATGTCAGGCACATAGGTGTTTTAGCTCCAGTGCACAAAGTTGTTTTAGCGCAGTGCACAAAGCCTTGACTCCCACCTCCGCTCTATAGGTGTTTTAGCTCAGTGCACAAAGTTGTTTTAGCTCAGTGCATTAATAGCTACGAACAGCCTCTTGTCCAATATAAACAAAATAGCTTGGTCCTACAGCTTTCAGAATTGTCTGCAGTGTAAAAGTTTCTGGTGCCAATTGCGAAAAATAAATTTGGCAGAACAGGCACAGTGGATTAAAATCAGCTTCCAATTCCTTAAAAACAACCTACTTGGCATCAAGGAAAATACAATAGAGCAAAGCAGTCATCCATGATCATTTACCAAGTGTCTGATCACTCTGGAGATCAACCCAATATTTCTCCTAACATAGGGATCTAAATAACACCACGCCTGCCAAAACGAAAGCAATCTCATGCCCCCTACAGATGTTAGAAATCAACTAATCTTTCATCCAACAGCTTAAACATAAACTGAATCGCGAACGATTTGCCTGCCGAAAAGGAGAAGTCCGCACTAATATCAGTAACCAGTTAGTTCAATCAAACAGAATTCAAAGTGCAGACACTCTAGGAACCACCACCGGGAACTTGTCGATCTCATCAATCCAGGGGTTCTTCTCCTTTGCAGGATTTACAGTCCTGAGAGCCTTCCAGACCGCACTGTTACACTTGAATCCAGAACCAAATGCAATTTGCCATATCCTATCCCTTATCCTAATCCTTCCTTTAGCCTCTGCATAAGCCAATTCGTACCAAAGAGAGCTGCTTGATGTGTTCCCGAACCGGTAGAGCGTCATCCTCGATGGCTCCATATGCCACTCGGACAGCTGCAGGTTTTTCTCCAACTCGTCCAAAACAGCTCTTCCACCGGCATGAATGCAGAAATGCTCGAAGGCCAGCTTAAAGTCAGGGATGTATGGCTTGATCTTCATCTTGAAAAGCTTCCTCCCCACCAATGTAGCAAAGAACAGCAACTGTTCGGACATAGGCAACACAAGAGGGCCCAGCGTGGTGATGTTAGTCTTCAGAGCATCACCAGCTACCCCCATGAGATCTTTTGATAGAAGAACACCGACTTTCCCGTCGGTATCCTCCTGCTGGGTGACGCAGCCAAAGCACCTGTCATCCGCACCTTTATGGGTTCGAACAGTATGGATCAGCTGATACTTGGAGCGCCACCGATCGGACCTCTTGTTTGATAGAAGGATCGCAGCCCCGCCCATTCGAAACAAGCAATTGGAAACGAGCATGGACCGGTTATTGCCGAAGTACCAATTCAAGGTGATGCTCTCCATGCTGACAACAACAGCATAGGTGTTGGGGCAAACCTGAAGAAGATCTTTTGCAAGAGCTATAGAGAGTAGGCCAGCGCTGCAACCCATTCCACCAAGATTAAAGCTAACGATGTTACCCCGAAGCTTGTAATGGTTCACAACCATGGCGGAAAGAGATGGGGTAGGATTGAACAAGCTGCAATTCACTATCAGAATCCCTATGTCCTTGGGCTTCACATTAGTCTTAGCAAAGAGCTCGTCGAGGGCTCCAAACATCACGGCCTCGGCTTCCTTTCTGGCCTCTGCCATTGAAGGATCGGGAGGAATGCTGAGGAGAGCATCAGGAAGGTACGTGGAGTCGCCAAGGCCCGACCTTTCAAGGATCTTACGCTGAAATTCTATGCTGTCCTCGGTGAAGGTGCCCAGAGACTGAGACAGTTGCAAGAAGGTTTCCCGGGTGCATTTCCGGGCTTCCTCGGGCTTGGAGCAGGAGAAGTCAACGAGGTACACCGATCGTGGCCGGGTGAGGAAGTAGAGGGTGGAGAGGAAGACAAGGAGCGCGGAACAAACAATTGCGGATATGAGGTTGAAGCGGAGGTGCTCCCAGAGGGCATGAAGGTCTTGGACAGAGAACGTAGACAGGTGGGCAGCGATAAGGAGGAGGAAGGGCAATAGGAACAGGTACATGCCATGGGTGATGACATAGTGGTAACCGAGCTTGACATACTTGAGTTTGATAGATTTCTTGAAGTCAGGGAGCTTGTACGAGGATTGTTGGAGCAATGGCGTGTCGTCTCTTGGTCCGGAAGGGGATTTAGCCATGCCTATTTGTTGATTATAAGAGCATCGATCCGAATATTAGGACGAGGTTTGCGAGCAAAACGACCCAAGGGAATGGATTGAACTTGGCAAATGATGGAGGAAAACTTGGAAGATATAAGAGAGCACGGAGCCTGCACAGAGGCAAAAACGAGGAGTATATGATCAGAAGTTCAGAACAGTAATTATAATTGATGATTTCTTCTTGTTTTTTGAAAGAAACATGGAAAGCCCCACCACCTTTTCATAAATAATTCATGATTTTATTGACATTTTTTTTTATATATTCTCTCTTTCTCGTTCGAATCCATGAGAACAAGACATAACACATTGACATTCAATCCCAAAATTAGATTTTTTTTTATTCAAGATGCAAAAAATTTAAAATTAACAGCAGAATTTATTCATTAAAAAAAGCAGAATTTACAATTAAAAAAAAAAAGACAAAACTAAGGACAACTGGAACCCGGTTTTATTTATGGAAAGATGACATTTCGAGAACCAAGATGTCAGCAAAATCCAGACTTGGAAGAAGATTTAACGGGCATCGAGCGGATTTCAGAGGAAGCAAAAAAGGCTAATGTCGAACGACATCCAGAAAAAATCACCCAACAATCAAACTGAATGATCGAGATGAGACAGTCCGAGAATCAGAACACGGCTGCATTCAAAAAAATTAAAACACAAAATGCAATTTTGATGGCACTTCAGAGAGAGATACTGACCTCTGATTCCAAATGAGGTCGAAGAACGGTCTGAAAACGCCTGAAGTAGCACTCCCAGAATTAGGGAAAGGAAGGCAGGGAGGGAAAGAGAGGAGGGGGGGCGCTGGCTTTTTATTTCTTGCGATCCTTCCTGCCCCTTTCCGAACCTCGAGGGAGTCTTTTTATTTAGGGAATGTCGAAAAATTAAATGGAAAGATATTTCTATTTTATTATCATTATTATTATTTTATTTGGAGCTGGGAGCGGCGGGAAAAGCGTGGGGGCGACCGGCAGTGCGAACGGCCCGCATGTCGTTTTGAATGCAGATTCTCAGTGCCTCCTACATGGATCCGTCCGCATATTGCACGTCAAGAGGGTAAATTTAGGACTTATTTGGCTCGCATAAAAACTTTTACCTTACTCAAATATATTTTCTAAAAAATTAATATATAGATATATAATATTTTAAAAAATAATTTTTATGTATTTGATTGACTATTTAAAAAAAAATATAGAAATCATACTTTCTAATATTATTTATGTTTAATTGAGCAGCTTTATATATATATATATATATATATATATATGCTATGTTCTTAAATGTAATATTCTCGTTTACAATATTTAGAACATCAATATCGGCAGTATCAACAACATAAAAAGATTGTTGTGATATTGATATCTCTATCAGAGCTTCATTACCCAACTAAGTTTACCAACCAGAAATGCTTAAATTAGGAGAGAAATTATTATCAATGCCTTCATAGCTACTTTTTCTCATTATTATTTTTAAATTAATTAATTAATAATAGAGCATTTTGAGTTTGAAGTGGAATTAGTCATACATGATAGTTGCACACATTTCAAAATATTTAAAGAGATTATTTTTTTTCTATTTTAATATGATCTTCTAAGGTACTTTTAGAAAAATAAAAATTACTGCGATCCCAACCCATAAGAAAGTAACTTGTTCGTGCTCAGCTTAATACTTGATGTGGTTTCCATAGTTAGTGCTGCGTTAGCAGTTCTTGTCTTAATGGTACTGGTGTAATATTAGATATCATCTCGGCATAAACCTCAATTCCATATACCTCACTACCTTTTGGATTGGGCATGGCAAGAGAAAAGGTTATTGATAGTGCTTGGATGATGGACTCTTGACATAACTTTGTCTTCAAATAATATTTAATACATTATCTAAGTTGATTTTTTTTATGTATTATGTATAATCAAGCAAATGATCCAAACAAGTCTAATTTGATAATTATGAATATGATTTTATTTGGACACCTCACTGCATTCAGATACTATTTGTGCATAATATGCATTCGTTGTTTATGTTGATACTTTTTTTGCCTTTTGGATATCATGTTTAGAGGGTTGATAGATTTTATGAACTCGAAGAACTAGCAATCCGAGGATACACATGTAATAGGAAGGTTATCATTCTTAAATAATATAAATCTCTTAAACAATATAAATATTCTTAATTTATACTGAAAATAGATTTAGATAGTATATGAATACTAGTTTTTTTGAAGTCTCTTGCTCATATCTCCAACCAAAAGACGTTTTCTATAAAAAAAGTCTTTTTGATATGGTCTTTATGTTTCATGATTCCTATCACAAAATATAGATCCTTTAAATAATATGAACATTCTTAATTTAGATTGAATATATATTTAGAAGATATCATTTGGTATATGGATACTAGTTTTCTTAAAGCCTCCCGCTCAGATCTTACATCAAAGGATGTTTTCTATAAAGAAAGTCTCTTTGGCAGATCTCCCACTAATCCAAAATATCGATATGGGGAAGACAGATTAATAGGAAGCATATCATCCCTCTGAAGATTGAAATGATTGTTGTTATTGAAATATTATTTTAAATAGAAGAAAAAACTAACTGTTAAACGAAGGTTTGATAAAGCACTAAGAACCTCCTTTCTACTTTGTGGTTATGGAACTATGGATCACTTAGTCTATAATAATGATGCTTGTGCAGAAATATATGAAAGGAAGATATTTAAGAAAACTCTCATATAAATAATAAAATGAGTAGTAATATTATTTAATTAACATGACAACATCTCAAAATCATAAAAACTAAAAACAAAGTCAAATGTATAAATATATATCAATTACATCTAAATGCCATAGCCTGACTTATCTTGAACAGGTTGTGGCATCTTGAGGAAACCAACATTAGTCGTGCTTAGCCCTAGCCAGGGACTAGAAATGTTAGGAGTGCAAGTTGACTGAATAATCTCTGCCTTAATTTATTTTCGTATTTGAATCTATTTAGGCATGAATAGAAATTTGAATATTTGACTAATATCTGCATCCGTATCCATATCTGGAACAAAATAGACATGAATATGGATAGACAACTATTATGTATCCAAATATCTAATTCTATTTAGAATCCTATTTTATTTTATATAAAATTCATTAACTTTTAATTGAAATATATAACCACACTAACATGCTATTTATTCAATATACTATCTACTTAGTAATATTTTTGATTATTTTGTCATAAAGTTCGAATTATCCAACTTATATGCGTATTTATATCCATATTTTTAGTATTCGAGTTGTATTTGTCTCCATTAAAAATAAATATAAAGGTAAATTTTTATATTTGATTAATATTTATATTTATATTTATTAGATAAAAAATAAATATAGATATACCTCCGTCTTCCAACAGATCGCGGCGATTCCGGAAGAACTCAAAAGGCGCCGCCGTCAACTCACCGCGAAAGGCCCTTTCAGAGCCTGTGCGCCACTCCTCGCGGCGTCGTTCGTGCTCGATAACCTACCGCGATGCATCTCCCCTCCTTGGCCCGTCTCGAGACATAAAGATATAAGCCATGCGATTTGCTTCTCCTTCACTTCAATGCATCGCTGCTGCCGCGACCTCCAACGCCACCATGTATTCTCCCCGCGTTAATGTAGGCTCTCTCTCTCGTCTAACACTGTGAACACTGGTAATCGAAACCCTAAACTTAGCTCTCATTAAAGAACGTTCGTTTTGGTGCTCCTTGGCAGGCTAGATGCCGGAATCCACGGCGCCGTGGCTTCTGCGACCGGCCGCCGCAGGACAGCCAAGAAGGCGCCGGCGGGCTCGTGAGTGGAGACTCGCACCTGAGGACCGTAAGGGACGCGAACCATGGGTTCCGGCAGGGGCAGAGGGGCGGCGCTTGGGTTCCCTGGGGCCCTCCGCGGCCACGGCAGGGGCAGAGGGGCGGCGCTTGGGTTCCCTGGGGCCCGCCGCGGCCACCATACGGCCCACGACCACAGCCGCCGACCTACAGCCCTCCTCCGCCGTACCATGCCCCTCAGCCGTACCATGCCCCTCCGCCGCCGCGGTCCCATGGAATGCCTCCGCCGCCAGCTTTTAGAACACCTGCCCCGGCGTTCGGCCCGCCGCAGCCGGCCTTCCACCAGCCTCTACTGCCCAGGCTTGCGGATTATTACAGGAATTGGAACTTCGCTTTTTCACAGCCGCCCCCTCAGTGTGGTATGTTTTCACTCGATTCATCTACCTAGGCTTTAGGGTTTTGGATATTTCCTCACCTGTCTTGACTTTTCACCTGCCTTAGATATGTTTTGTGTTGTAATCGAACCTATCTTTTCCTGCATCTGGAATCTTGACTTCTCTTCTCCGGCAAACTTTTCCATAAGTTTCCTTGGAACCGAACAAAGAGGGGACGGAGGATCTTTTCTATGACACCATGAGCGGGTCTCCTGAGAAAGAATTTGGAAAAGTTTGTACCGATAACGGATGCAGCCCTTTCCACAAATAGTAGGCGAAGAATAAAAAATAAAGATGACCCATGATAGTTGAGATAATGTTTGATGGGTTGTGTTTATGTTATAGATGTAATAGTTATCAATTCAGAAATGGGCAATTACTTGAACATTTTCATCAAGTTGAACTTATTGCTCTAGGAAATGAAGATACGCTAAAAACTTGATGTTTAAAATAAATATAGGGCGTGTGAAGAGAAGATAAACAGATGCTCACTAGTGGTTCTCATCGGGATGTGCACCTGATATTGAACATTCCTGCAATAGGGCCTATGTTCAATATATTGGTTATGATACTTCTTGAATTTTGGCAAAGATTTTGATTTCACCTTTTCTTATAAAACAGGTGCCCAAATTCCGTTCTTGAAACAATATACTCAATGCTTAAACTCTGTTCTTCCTTTTATGGAACATTCATGCATGTGTGTTTATGTCCAAGTGTTGCCAAGGAAAACTAAAATTTGCGATGCGGTCTTATCTTTACTTAATGGATTATTTATAGTGATGGCTTCTTGGTTGCATAAACAGTTTGGTGGAAGATGCCATATTATGTTCCATATCTTCTTGCTTGGAAACTATTCACTTGCTTTGTTATCAACTTGTTACAATGCTGAAGAGTAAACCTTGAATTACTGGAATTTTCAAATGTCAATTTACTCTGTTCTATGAATATCTAAGTTCAAAATTAGATGCAATTTTTACATTATCCATACTCGGTGCTGCTTTAATACATCCTGTGTTAATGAAATTTTAATGTACTATATTCTATGCAATTTCTGCATTTTTGGTACTTAGTGCTGCATTGATACTTCTTAAGTTAATAATATTTGTGCTCTTAATATTGTTATATTAGTTAATTATCTTTTATACAATCACCAGAGCGGTTTATTATGCTCTCATACAATATACTCGCGGACTACCTTGCTAGAGATCATCGATCCAAACTTTATTTTCACATTCCACCTTACATTTTGGATTGGGAATGGCGAAAGAAAAAGTTATTATTAGAGTTCGGATTGTGGGCTCCTGATATAATGTGTCTTCAGGTAATTGTTACTATAACCACGTTGATTTATTCATGTATTCCATGTACCCAGGTAATCGGGACAAGGCTTGAAATTATGGCTGTGTTTTCTTTGTTTACCTTCTTTTCAAATATCATTTATGCATTATATGCTTTGAATATTTATGCTAATGGTTTTTGAACCCTTTCGATATCACTTTAGGAAGTAGATAGATTTCAAGATCTAGAAGCAGAACTGGCAATTCGAGGATATAATGGTATTTGGAAGGTTGTCTCCATCAACTTCTCTTTTTCTTATGGTGATTTAGCCTTAATTTCAAATGTCTCATGTTTTTAGCAAATTATCCCAAGGCTTGTATCAATTTTGTTGTTTTTATAGAACCGTTACCCATGTCATATATGCATGCATATGTTCGTGTGCACGTAAGAAGTTAAATTGCATTTGATGCATGGTTCACATTACAAGGTTTGGTATTCTTGCTGGTACCATGTTGCTACAGGTCGGTTCATAGTACCAATACTTAGTACATCCTCCATGCCGAGTATCTGTTCATTACTAGTACAATTTGGCTTTACTCCCAATATTGGGCGATGCATCCTTTATGGTGAACCATACTTTTTTGATGTGAGTAGGTTCAGTAGATAACTTTCTAAGGATAAGAATAGCCTTGGTAATATAGTAATGCAAATAGCAATAATCGAATTATTTATTGATATTAATTATGCATCTAAAAATTTGATTGACTGATCCTAAGTGGGTGATTCTTTTCCTTTCTTTTGACTTCCTTGAGACCATTTTATCACCATGGTGGTTGGTTTGTTTCAAAGAGGCCAGCCATTTGTAGCAAAAAAAAAAAAAAGAGGCTAGCCACACAAATTCTCTGGTATGTGTGCCATAAGAGACCAGTAGGTTGTTATGTTGAATTAGATGCATCATTATCATCTTAATTTTGTTATTCTTATCTGCTCTAGTTGACTAATTTTGTTATGCTTATTTGCTCTAGTTGACACCAAAAAGGACATAATACAGAATAAATCTGGTTATATGAAGAATTCTTGGAGTATTTATAGATAGAGATTGTTAGTATCAGCCGTACCCGAGCACATTGGAGACATTATTTATAGTATTTTGTGAAAATGTGGGATTGGAGCCTTGGATGTTGGAAACAGGCACATGATTGGTCGCAGCCATGGTGGTCCTCATGTCAAGCCTGTGAGAGACTGGTCTAAAGTCAGAGTGGTTTCAGTCATCTAACTTTGTCACGAGCATTACCATAACTCATTGAATGATGGGGGAATCTGTCAATTTTATGATAAGTCTCATTGAAGCATAATTTGAAAATGATGGAGGATGCTGTGCTATTGTTGGGTATGGACAAAAATAGAGATGATCACAAGTAGTCATAGCTTTTCCTCCTTTGCCGGTGACCAATGGTTTGAAGATAGGTGCTCTTTTGATACTTCTAAAAGACGACATAGGATACATGATTGGTAGATTCTTTTTTTCCTTTGAGATGTAAACATAAGTTTCTTGCACTATGCCAGTTATGGCCTATACAAAGTGATGGGCACATTCTCTCTCAAAATTGTGGATCAAAATGTCAAGCTGGTGATCCTATTAGAATTCCAAAGGATATAGAAAATTACAACAAAGAGAAACATTTTTTTTGTGTGTGTACCTGGATATCTTTGAATGGCTATGTCATGGTCACCAGACATCTTGGATATGGATTACAGTATAGGCCTATCTCGATCAATTTGCATGTGTAACAAGGGATGCCATAATACTTTTGGAATAATGTTTTCATGAATTGACAGATGCCTTGGCTAATGTGGGAGCTGTGTACTGATTTTTCAACTATCTTGGCTTATGCTGACTCACATCTCAGTAGGCCAGCAATGCTATATAGCTTATTAAGAGCTCTCTCATGAAATGGGGCTTGCCTCATTGGTCCTACCCTCTGCCTGGCAACTAAGGGTTCTGGGTTTGAATCCTGGGTGGTGCATCCCTAATTATTGGGGCCTAGGTAATTATAGCATGACCGGGTCTCCCTCCCTCTTTCCCTCTCTCTCTCTCTCTCAAAAAAGAAAAAGCTCTATCTCTTGGGTCAAATTGGTTTTATTTGACATTATGTTGGCTCCAACATGTCATAGATTTTGTTTGCTAAAGTTTTGGATATTTATGAGCAATAACATTGCCTCGGTTCTAAGTTCTAACTGAACACAATATAAGATGCTTGGACTTTGATAGACTCTAATCAGCGCCAAGCTTAAATTTTGAAACTCAGAAATACTTAAAGAAATTAGGTGATTCATAATAATTTTATTATCTTGGTTACACTACAGTTGGGTCCCAAGTGGTGGGGCCATATTCGTGCATACTATACTGTTTTGCATTTTATTCATTTCTTTACTTTATATGGTAAGTAATGTTGTCATTGTCAATTTCTCGACTTTTATTTAAGTGCTTATGCTGCTTCCTTTTCTGCCATGATAAACCTAAAGAACTTATTTATTGCTGCTGCCTTTTCTGGTGATATCATTAATTGATTATGCAGATGCGCACTGGAAATGCTGTTGATGGATGTGCAATCTTTTGGCGAACAAATAGGTAAAGCCTCCTGGTTTTTCTTTTCATTGTCCCAGATGAGTAAGTTTCAAGATGTATCACCAATGCCATTGATTCATAACTTTTTGTTGGTTAATCTTGAAAATAAAAAAATTATTTTGTTGTGTTTTCCTATTTGCATTTGGGTTCATTAATTTAAGTTATCAAGAAGCAGTGGATTGAAAATGGCCAACTAATTGCCTCGATCTTTTTTAAAGATAAGAAGAATTGCTTCGATCATAATGGTCAATAATAACACAGAAATTCCTCCACTGTTTTCTAATATTTATATATATGTGTGTGTGTGTCTGTGTGTGAAAAAGAATTCCACAAAGTGCTATAAGTTCCCCCCCCCCCTAAAAACTAGTTAGGACATAGGTGAGTTGCCTCAGTCTAAGAATAAAAAAGAAATTTGACCTCTGCTTGAAGCTTTTGGCTTAAGTTATCCTTCTTTCTTCTCTTTAATTTTCCTTTTATTGCTAAACATTGGAAAGAAGGATTCTGCTCCGACTAATTTTTGTACTAAGAACCAGAGAGGATTGTAAGGCTCTTGAAAATTGGAATTGTATGAAACACCAGGAAGAGCAGCAGCATTTTTGATGATATCCTAAAAGTCTATGCTTTGGACTGTTCGTGTCTTATTCCAGACAAAAATACATCTACATAACTCTAAAAACTGGAACAGCAATGCTAGTGAATTTTCATCCGCATCCTTTCTTAGGATTGCCTGGTCTGCTTATCCTATTTTCCTGGGCAAAGGAATGAGTGTACCCTGAGATGTGCATGAAGTGGAGAATTGACATGTATAGTTCCTGTATTCTTGTTATATTTATGGCTGATGTTTTGTAACTTCACTATGTAATGTTTCTATTTTGGTACATTTTAGTCCAATCAGTTTGGTGCATGCTGCTTCATAACTACACTACCTTTTTGGTGTCTTATTTATTGGTCATTGCATCAGATTCCAGCTACGGCATGAAGAGCACATTGAATTCAATAAACTTGGACTTCGAGACAATGTTGCCCAGATTTGTGTTCTGGAGGTATGTCTGATCCATTGACTCGAAGTTAAGTACAATATGTTGTTAGATGTATGTCTGCTTGATTTTTTAGACATTGTTTATTGCCATTTCAATGTATCAGAATTCTTTTTTTTTTGGCCAGTCAAGGATTCCAAGCCGTTTCGAAAAAGTGCTTGCATCTTTACCTGCAAGGTACTCACCAGCATTCTGGAAACTTCTGCTGCTAACCTTGTTTTGATACAACATTTCATCAACTCTATCTCCAAAAACGGGAATTCCTTGTGCTTAGATACTAAATCATCTCGATGTGAGGATTTAGAAACTTTCCCACCAGTGGTGTTGCTTGTATTGTTCATTATGTTTAAACTTGGCAGTATCTGTGTCTAATGATGCATGTGTGCTTACACATGTTCTTCAATTATGCACCATGCAACCACACCCATAAACATTAAGCTTTCTCCAACTATTTGGGATTTGTTTTGTGTGACATTAAAATACTTAAAATATTCATCTCTAATTTTTCGAATTTTACTATTCTTAGTCTTCAAATTGCATCTAGTATATTGTCTTGTGTCTGGTGCCAGCCCAAAGTGGGGACGAGGCCTGATTGTCATGTATGTGTAGTTACATCCTTTCATCCCGAGAACCAAAACTCCTTTTTTTTTTTCCAGATGAGGTACCCATGTATCAACTTTGCCAGGTAGTATTTTAAGTGTTCATGTGATCATTATATGTTTGCTTAATTGGACATATCTGTGCAGCTCTGATCAATCAAGACAAGCTAATCAGGTTGTTATATGTAACATTCATGTTCTGTACAATCCAAAGAGAGGAGAAATTAAGCTTGGTCAGGTATGAATACTTTATTATGTTATATACTTAGATATTTGTCTTAACTTCTAGCCTTATAAGTTTTGTTATTCTTCAAATGCAGCTATCTACAAGTTCAAGTTCTTTAAGTATATCCAAACAACATATTTCAAGTCATTTAAATAATAACTTGTTACTTATTCAATTTTGGTTGTTTTGGCAAAGATAACCTTCTTCATTTTGGCTTTGTGTAAGAAAACATGAGTCACAATTTGTTTAATATGTAGTCAGGAACTTTGTTATGTCAGATTGTCAAACTGCCAAATTTACATCGAACTGATAACTTGGTTATGAAATAAAAAACGATTCACAGCTTCAGGCTTAGTTACTCATACTGCCAATTTTCTTATAATTTATGTTCATTGTTTATTATCTAAGGGATGCTTCTATATTGAATTTTATGTTATTTGGACTCGGGGTACAAATGCTGGTGCATGGATAGATGTTGGATCCTTCCAATTTCCTCAAAAATCATCTTGCAATTTGCAAAACATGTTTGTGCACCATATTTGAGGTAAACATATGAGTCTTGATAGATCAGCTTGAATTTTGTGTCTACAAGCCTCGAGCAAAATGAATTTCTACAACCCTGGTTCTTGAAAATGGACTGCCTGACTTGTTCTGTTAATGGTTACTTCTAGCTTCATAGTTTGATGGATTTTGTAAAGAGTTAAGGATAAAAAAGCCCATTTTATCGCACTTGCTTTAGGCTTTGGTACTGGTGGACAAATGACCTCATTTTGCTCACTTCATATCCCTTTCTCCTAATACCTTTAGCTCATTAGAATGCTCTTTAGCACAATCTTCTAACCAGTCTTGCTAAGTTCAACTTGTGAACAGGTAAGGATGCTTCTTGACCGAGCTTATGCTGTTTCTAAGATCTGGAATGATGCTCCAGTAATTATTTGTGGAGATTTCAATTGTACACCTAAGGTGGGCTTTTTTTTGTGTTCTGATTGCTAGCGTCTCTTGTTATAATTATTTCCAATCTACTTCATATTAATTTTTATATTAATAATAGATCAAAATTGTGATATGGTGTTTATGGTGTTACCTGTTACTCCCCTTATCCAGTTTCATGCTGCCTGCTCACTCTCCTGACTTATAATTTGATGCCTTCATTTTTTGTATTTTTCAGAGCCCACTGTACAAGTTTATATCTGAGAATAAGGTAAGTCAAAATTTCTGCTAATATGTTGAAGTAACTCGTAGGTTTCTTGTGGTTATTCAAAATATTTTTAGTTTCAAAGTTGTTTCAACTTTACAGATAAGCTTGTATGGACTTGCTCGGGATCAGGTATCAGGACAATATGCTGCTAGTATTTATGCACCAGGATCCTCTGGTGGTCCTAACTTGTCCAGGTAGTATCTTACTAGACAAATGTGCTCTGATTCTAATCTACATAAATAGATATGCTAAAAATGTTTATATTTCTATTGTAGGTACCGGCCTCCTAATGTTAATTCTAATGACACAGCAAATAACATTGAGCAACGTACAGACACTTGCAGTCACTGCAAACATCAAAATGATATTGAAAATGCAAATTTAACAGAAAAAATTTCTTCCCCTCAGGGACAGACAGGCTTGCTAGATTTTTCTCTGGCACCTTGCTCTGACAGTTGTCATATGGATAGGAATAACACATCACATGATGTTGCCACTAGTGAAATAGGTGGAACAGAAATCTCAAATGGTCAGTCTGTTCAGTCTAGCTCTGCTGAATGTGGACCTGCTGATCCATCAGAAAGTGTTAGAAGCTGCATCCAGCTAAAGACTAACAAAGAGTTCTCTCAGTCTGTTCCAGACGTATCCTATGAATTGATTGATTATCCTCAGCTGGGTTCTTCTACTGAGAACAGGGAGATCTCTCAGGGACTCCTTGATTCATCATCTGAAATGGAAAATAAAAATACAGAAGTTTTAGTTGTCTCTACATCGCATAAAGACTTCATTGGCAATGAAACTCAGAAAGAAAATACAGATGATAGTTGGACTTCATCAACTAGCACTAAGAATTGTTCATCAGATACGGTTGCAGAGAAGTCAGTGCTTGCTGAGACAGTTCTTTATAATGATGCTGATACTGAAGTCTCTACTTTGGAAAGCATGGATAATTCCTCGGTTACTGAAAATGAAAAGGCTGGCCTTGTTATATCCTGTCAATCTACATGCAAGAGCAACCAGTTAGATTTATCCACTTGTGGTGATTCAGAAGTGGATCTGACATTGCTCAGTTTATCATTTGATAAAGTAGGGGTAAAAGGGAGAAAAGATAAAAGTAGCTCTGAGAATTATGACATTAATTCATCAGGTGAGATTCCAGCATTCATACCAAATGATGCCTCTTCATCCAATACCGATAATTGTAATAAATCTGAACTAGCGGATTCTGCAGTCAGTCAATTCTCAATGAGTTCTACTGTTGGACCATCTAAGGGTCAGGTGGAAGACAATACTGGTGTCAGTGGAAATAATATTTTGCTCGATGATATTTGTAGTTCCGAAGAAAATTCTGACCCTAATTTTTTCAAAGAGCTTATTGGATCAGAGGATTTCTGTAGATTTGGCGAAGTTATATCACCAGCAGGCTCTGGTGAAAATCAACCATCATCTGGCATATGCTGCTTGGAGATGCATCCATCAGCTATCGAGATTCAGGAAGATTCACTCCAGACAGCTCCTGCTGCTGCTAATCTAGAGAAGCATTCATATAATCCATATTTATGGACTCCAGTGGAAATTGAGATTGCATCAGGAAATGCAGAATGCACAACTGTTGAACATAATTTAAAATTAAGGAGTGCATATGTGGATGTAGAGGTAGATGATGCCACAGTATTGCTTTATTTCTGCTTCACACGGCATGATTATTACTTTAACTGCTTATATCTCTTTTATATTGGCATTATGTATGCATAAAAATGCATTAATAATGGTTGACCGACTTAATTTTTTATGATTTCAGACAATTCCTATGTATTCTTGTGATTTCGTAGTTTCTGTTTGTTACTCTGTATCAGAAACAAAGTCTCATATCCAGAGTGCTATATTCTTGAAATCATTACACATGGGCTGAAAAAAGGGAAAAAAGACAGTTAATAGTAGTCCTTCTTAGACTTTTGCACATAGCCATGCTCAAATATGATAAAAAGAACACAGTAGAGAAATACAAAATGATCCCCATTATAGTCTTAAGAAATTATATGAAAGGATGCCATGTAATGTTGTTAAATAGAAATTTAGGAAGGTTCAGGACAAAATTGGTGATTTTTGTTATCTTCATGTTTAACAGGATTATGCAGGGACAAAGGATTCAAGCGGAGAACCCCAGGTTACCAGTTACAACGGGCTGTTTATGGGCACAGTTGACTATATATGGTTAGTAACGTGTCATCAGTTGCTGTCATACTTTTCTTATATTGTGTTACATGGGTCAACACTCTCCACCATCACCATGTCTGTTCCCCTTTGTTTTTTCGAACTATCCATTTTTTTATAGTTCAAATTGACTCTGGCTGCAGATAATCACAAACAAAGTTTATAAGAATTAGTAGGCTTATCACTATGTTAATTTTCCGTGGTATATTTCTGTTTATATCCATGTAAATGAATTTAATGGCTGGAAATAAAGCAATGATTTATATGCTTTTTACATGCTTCTATTTAAAATGCGACAATTTTCTCATGATGGAAATTGATATAGGTCATACTTGAATGGTTGGAGCTGAAAAGCTTTCTTGTTCATGTTTCCTGCGTATTGTGGTCAAACCTTAAAAACTAATAGACTGCTTGTGCAAGTGAATATCTGCATTACATTCAAACTGAAGATGTAGTACTTCTGAAATCTGGTCAAGCATGGAGAGAATAGTTGCTTTTGATTAAAATTTTTGAGGAGACATATGCAGATGTAGATTGATGAGCAAATGTTGGCGTTAGTGTAATTCTTATTAGGAGAGTCTTTTAGGGTAAAATAAAATATGTATGATCACAAAGCACTTGCACATGGAAAGCGAAATGTTCAAAGTCCATGAATACCATCTAATGCAGCTGTAGATTGAGGAGAAATTTTGGTATTAATCTAATTCTTATTAAGAGGGTATGTATTAGGGTACAAAAAGAAAATATATATGATTACAAAGGACTAGCACACTGAAAACGAAATGTTCAAAGGTCTATGAATACTCTGTTACCACTCTTGAGATTCTTAACAATGGAGATAGTCTATAAAAATCATTCTTTTATCGAGGCTTAATTAAGGATTTGAAATTTGTTTTGTATTGTGCTATTTTTACAATATTTTATCATGTCACAGCTACGTGAATGAGATCAGAGGCATGGCTTTATGTCGGTCTACATTGATATTATGTGTGTCAACTTGTACTGGTTTATTTTTAGCACATGCTTAGACTGCTCACAATTACAACTCAGACTTGCTGAACTTAAATGGATGATTTGGATGAATCTGATTGATTATTTTCTGTCAGACCTGTTCAAACATATAGAGCTTCTTTTTGCAATTGTTAGCTGATGTTTTAGTTTACTGCTTGTCAACAGACAATCATTGTGCTTCTATTTATTTATTTATCTATCAAGCAACACATTTTTTATGGGTTTTTTGCTTGTATATCCTCCAAAATATGCAAAATTGTATGAATGCCCTCGTAAAATTGCTATTTGCATGTATACTCTTATAAAATACTTAGCTTGCACGTATACCCTTCTTTTTCTTTCTTTTTTATATATGTACCTATACTTTCTAGCGCCATTAAAAATAAACGATTTACATTTTAAATAACTTAAATACCCTTATATGTAGATACGCAAAAAAGAAAACTTTATAAGGATACATATGCAAATAGCAATTTTGCAAGGGTATTCATGAAATTATGCATATTTAGGAGGGTATACACTTAAAAAATTTAATAAAAAATGATCGAAATTCAGTAAAGATAATTTAGTTGCTCTTAAGAAGAAAAGGTGGCAAAAAAAGATTAATATTATTATGTCATATGATCGCATGTTAATATGAACTCTTATAGAATGAATCATGCTGGTGGCAAAAAAAGATTAATATTATCATGTCACATGATCACATGTTAATATCAACTCTTATAGAATGAATCATGCTGCTTTTACGAAATTCTCAACTGAAAAAAAACAATAACTCAACATTTACAAATCACTAAAAACTATTTTACCAATCTAAGCATCTATAATTAATTTAAATTCGATATGCTTTAATCTTTTTAAAATAATGAAGAATATATAGATGTCATAGATTCAATAATGATAATTATATCAAAGTCAAATGAAAAATAGCATTACCAAAAGGATCACTTAATATTCCAACTTGACCAAGTTATGATCTCAAAAAAAAATTGACAATGTAGCTCAATCTTTTCTTGACTTGTCGATCCAATTGAATCATAAAAGACTTAGTAAGTTCCAACAGAGTTTTCATACTTTTTTTTAATAGATTTTTTGAATGTATACCCTTCTAAATATGAGAATTTGCATGAATATCCTCGTACAGTTGCTATTTGCATGTGTAGCCTTATAACCTTTTTTGCATATCTACCTATAAGGGTATTTCAGTAATTTTAGTTTTAAGCCGTTTATTTTTTAATAACATTAGATGGTTATGGGTACATATGTAAAAAAGAAAAAAAAGGATATATATTGAATTAATAATTTTATGAGGGTATTCATGCAATTTCATATATTTAGGAGGGTATACATATGCAAGAAGCTCTTTTTTTTATTGGGGGCTTAGATTGATTTCAGTTGGTTAAAGGACATCTTTCATTGTTTAGATGTTACCTCTTTCCACCAGGAAGCTATTAAATTATTTGAGATGAATAAGTGTGAATTCTAGTATATGTAAGCTTTGCAATTTTGTCTCTTTCTTCAATTTTGCTTTATCTTTCATGCCATCACAATCTGAATTACACCAGGCACTGGTTAACAAATATCTTTGCAACATGAGCATTAGTAATTATAATCATTTGACCAAGTTTTCAACAATAATGCACCTGGTCTTGGGTGGGCTTAGCAAACATTGCACAAGTGCAGGCACCAAATCTTAGCATTCAGAAAATTTTGCTGGGGTTCAATTTTCGTGCTTTCTCATTTTTCATTTCGTGAAACTCTTGGTTGCTGATAACTTATCCTGACCAAGCCACATAAGATTTAACTGTAAAGGTTTTTGCAGGAAGGGGGGCTGGTTGGTACATGTATCCATTATCAAGGCACGATGGCAATCATTTATTTAGGTCATATTTTTCAGCATACTGAAGTTTGTGCAGGGGCATATAATTCATCAAGTTCTTCTGATTATTGATAAAACGAAATAATAGTTTTCACGCTGCAATGATAAAAGCAGCTTCAGTCCTAAGTCATGTTGTTATAATTGCTGTGGTGCTTTTAAAAATTGACGACAGTAACTTTTTGGCAACCATTCTAGCCCATAAATTTCTTCTAGTATATGTCACAATGCAAGTATACTGAATTAGTAATATAGATTGCTCTTGATGAATATCCAGGTGCTCTGAAGATCTCCAGACTGTTAAAGTGCTGGATACAATCCCTAAACATGTTTTGCAACAGACTCCAGGCTTCCCCACCAAGGTACAGATGGTTGATTTTGTTAAGTTAAATTCTTGCATGTTGCATCTGGTATCACATGCAGTTCAGTTCTCCAAGGCATAGCCAGTAACTGCTGATAGCCATTGACAAAAATTTCTCGGCCATCCTTCTTTTTCTTGTTTTCACCTGGAAGATTGTTATTTTTTGCTCCTGCTGCTACAGCTGACCAATGTTTGTTTAACTCTGCTCCGCAGAAATGGGGGAGTGACCATATTGCCTTGGCTTGCCAATTGGCATTTACAAAGGACTTAAAGACTAAATAGATTCGGTGCGATTACACATCTGTGCGTAATAATGCATATGATATTTATTTTGCCGTAGGATTGTATGCTGTTGCCACAAATGGATAAGCTGTTATTGTTGTTTATTTTGTTTATTATATACATCAAGCATGTGAACAAGTGTATATAATTCAGTCTCGAGAAGACATAACAGGTTTCATCCCTTTTTTAAAATGTCCCTAATTTTCTTATCTTTGTTCTAAATGGTTTTTCTTTTAAATACAGCAGCATCAGCCCTTATTTACATCTTTGTTCTAAATAGTTTTTTTTTTTAACTACCCGTTTCAAACCGTGACTCGCCAAATGTTTAATCCGTTGCGACTTCAAAAAACTTGTTGCGACTTGGCGGATGTTTGTTGTGTCAACCAGTGGAGAGAATCACATGCTGTAGTTGGGATCGAACGATAGTTGAGCATTCATGTGCGACTGCTGAATAATTCGTGCTTATCATATTTCAAAAGTGTAGACTTTTAAGCAAGGAACTGGAAAATAATTAATAGCTAGCTTCGGGGCTTGAATTTTTTTTTCCTTGTTTGTCGAATGGGCAATTGCTGCTGGCTTTACATGAAACACTGATTATTGGAAAAATAGTTTAGTGTCTTCTTCCCTATTGCAAACTGAAGTTAGTAGAAGCAATTTATTAGTACATGCAACTGGTTCGTTGGGGAACAAAATTATTGTTCATGGAGTAAGAAAGCTGCATATGGTTTGCTCTGCAGCATCTACACTTGTTTTGATTTGGCAAGTGAATACCTTTTCTTTTGGCGGGTTAGTTTGCATTAGGGAATAGAAAAATAAAATACAATCTATTGAATATCTTAATCTATTTAGATTTTTTGTTTTTTGTTTTTTTTTTTGTGGGGGATAGGGCATGGAAGAATCTAATCTAAACTTTTGATTACCAAAGGGTGTGATCATTGAGGCAGGTGAAGTTTTACACTGTTAAACCTTTAAGTGTATTGACCTCTATTTTATGTAGATTTGAAAAGTGAGGGACCAAGAAATAACAAAACAACTTAAATATGAGTATTTTTTTTTTCTCCAGCTGGTGCTGAAAACTTCATATGTAAGAAAGTTCAGGATCTTAAATTAACTAAACAAGTATTCATGGAATACCAAGTAATTCCAACACTAGAAGTTCTATCACAAAGTGGAGTCCACACATGCAGGGATTTCATATCAAAGCTGTTCCTAAGGAAGGAAATGTCTAATTATTTGCAGAGATTAATCCGAACCCCACTGCAACCACTCGTGGCAGAGCTTGCTCCAAATAAGGGTGGAATTGAGTTGTGCCAAGCCTAGATATATCTAGGCTGGTTTGATAATCGAGCCAAGCTTGAGTTCACTCAATTAATTTTGAGCCAAGCTTCAGTTGTTCGTAAATAACTTATATTTAAAAGATCTAATTAAATTGAAGATTTTTTCAGACTTTCATCCATATAATTTATATTAATTTATAACAAAAATTTAAAAAATAATTATTTACATAAATAATAAATAATTAAAATAATATATTATATATAAATTGCTAATGTATTAGTATTCTGAGCTAATTTGAGCTCAGCACACTATATCTAGCTCTAGTTTGGCTTGTTTTGGATCTAGTTTAGTTTGTTTCTTAATCAAGCGAGTTGATTGCAAGCCTCAAACCAGCGAAGGGAATTGCTTGGTGGCTTAGATCTCTCTTCTACTGGATAGAAGTCCAGATTTTCTTTTTTTTTTTGAGAGGTAAATGGAGGAAAAAGAGTTTTCCCTGGTAGTTTTATTATTATTTGTATGATGTGACTACTTACACTTTATGTGCTGTACATTATTTGGAAGGGTGAGTGTAAGTGAGAGGTGCCCTGTTTACAAGCAAACACCCTTAGGCACCCCTCACGTAAAAGTCTGTAAGGTTCCAAATCATTATCGCACCCTCCTCCTACAGCACTAAGCGTAGCAGCGATACACCAAACTCCGTTTCCGATGGCGAAGTTTGAGC
>JAOXJJ010000555.1:69417-82328 GCA_025769935.1 Phoenix roebelenii
TCTAACTTCTCAACCTTCTTGTCCAGCTCGCTACTGCGGGGGGTCGCCCCCACGGTTTGCTTGGGCGCGAGCTGGCCCGGGACTGACTCGGCCCCCGACGGTTGCGGCCAGTCCCTTGGGCCTCTCACCCGAGGCTCTCTCCAGGAAGATGTCCGGGCTGACTCTCGGCAGTGGCACCGCCCCTCCCTATCAGCTTTTGGAGAGGGATGGGGATTTTGACCTTGCGATGCCGGTCCGTCCGAGAGGACCGGCGGGGTAGGGGCCCGAGGGAGAGGTGCCAGTGATACACCCTTCGGTTGCAGGCTTTGGACTGCAGTAGCCAAGGCCTGAACCTGGTGCACCAGGGCGTCGAACTGTTTCGGCCGGATTCGGGGAGTCGAATCGGCCGGGTGCGGTGAGTTCTGCACAGAATGTTCGGAGACGTTGGAGGCTCTTTTGCTTCTCAGCTTCATGGTCACGACTCGGGCCCTTCTTCTAGCGCCAACTGTTGCTGGAAATTGGATCCGGGGGTGATCACTCGGCTGAGGAGGAGGAGCTCCGGTGCGGGTTGATGGGCGGCGATCCGTCGGCGGGCGGCGTCCTCCGGGAGACCTGCAAAGAAACCGGTGGCCGGGCTTTCCGGCGCCGGCCCTCCGATGCCTAAGTCAGAGGGGGGCAAGAGGAATATGTAAAATGTAAGCGTAGGTTCTTTTTTCCCAGAGAGAGAGTCCTCCCGGTCCCTTCCAGGGAGTTTCCCATTTATAGGAGGGTGACGGGTTTACCTGCGAGGTGACAGCGCGAGGGCACCGTCGTACGATTAGACTGGTGGGGGGAGTCAATGCCCAGACGTGGGAACTGATGCTGCTTCCGTAGAGGAATGGATTGGAGCTCTTGTATTATCGTGAAGCCATGCTGGCATTTATGGCCGAGCAGGGCTGCCGTATAAAACTGGAGATTCGTAGACAACAGGAGCCATACCCTTTTAATTGTTGAGTGAACTCGATGTTTGGGAGAGTCATACGCTTTAATTGTTGCGTAGACGAGGTGTCTGTCATGGTCGTACACGCTGGTAATTGAGAGCGGGGGGGCGTACGGTAAGCGAATACGACATAGAGGGGCGCTCGGTGGCTCCCTGCTCGGAGGGGCGCTCGGCGGCTCCCTGCTCGGAGGGACGCTCGGCGGCTCCTTGCTTGGAGGGATGCTCGGTTACGATTTTTCCCCCAATACCCTGTTTACAAGCAAACACCCTTAGGCACCCCTCACGTAAAAGTCTGTAAGGTTCCAAATTATTATCGCACCCTCCTCCTACAGCACTAAGCGTAGCAGCGATACACCAAACTCCGTTTCCGATGGCGAAGTTTGAGCATTTCATAAAAAGATGGCTAGTTTGAGAACATTCTTCCAGAAGTGGGGGCGATTCCGTAAAGATAAGCAGCATGCTCAGATGGAGCCATTCGCACATAATACTAGCTAAACATTTCCAATCCCACACGTATATCATGAGACTACAATGCAGCGACAAGTTTGATTATATAAAAACAAAAAAAAAAAAGGAAAAAAATAGCTATAAGTGAGAGAAGTAGGTGACATTCACTCGCAAGCAGATGATAAATTCTGGCTCTTTGTTTTTCCAATCAGAGAAATAATAGCCATCGAGTTTTTTTTTTTTTTTACAACGGCGACTTATGCTGGTAGAGCATGAATGCAACTAATAGAATCAAAAAAAAAAAAAAAATTGACAGAGATGGAAAGAAACAGACTCATAACTCTTCTAGAAAATCTCTTCCATCCCATCAAGTGTCCAAGATTGCAATATATGAAATTGAAAAATAATAGCCTAATTTGTTTTCAACTTCCTAATTACATGACACGTGAGTTGGTGCACTTGTTTTGCATAAAAAGAATTTTACCCAGTCTCTCACTTGGAACTGTTAGTGACATAATCTGCAATACAAATTTTACCCAGAATGATTTGGTGAACGCCCGGAAGCGTGGGATGTGGGTATTAGCCAGCTCTGCCTATAGTCGGTCCGCCAATCACCGACTTCATCGTCCATTAACTCTCCACAAGGAAGATGTCCTTCCGCTGACGTAATTTTGCTTGGTTGCTCCACTTCCGTGTCCACCGATCTTCCATGGGTCGGAGTCGGACCACCGTCCATTTCCTTTCTGTTTTAATCTCCATCGTCATTTTGTCCACGGACGGGATAGTCCGAGAGAAGCGATCATAAATACTATGGTTCTCCATCCAGGGAAGGCAGAGGAAACGAGGGTGGGTGGTCCGACTCCGACTCATGGCGTTGTTGTCTCCTCGGTCAATATCTCTCTTCGCCGGCGGCCGATCGAAATCCTTCTCCCCGACCGCTCGTTTCAGAGCTTCCTCGGATGTTCCCGTTCCCGATTTTCTCTCCTCGGCTTGGTATCACGCCTACTTCGCCCTTTCTTTCTTAAACCTTTATTCCATCCGGGACCCTTTCTTCGATTTCATCCCCTTTTCTCCTTCTTTTTTATATTTACAAGAAACCGTGGATCTTTGGCTCTTGTTGGTCAATTTTTATTTAGACGGTCGATTTCCGGCTACAGGTTCCATGCTGGATATCTTTGTGACAATTAAGGATTTTGTCGTCTTTATTTCTTCTCTCTATTTTTTGTTATTCGAGATGCTTCTGAGAATAGGAATAACGAAATATTTGCACTATGGATTTGTTTCTTGGAATTTATACGCATCGAAGGCACGGTTTCCTGCACCATGGTTTTCGGAATCTTTTGTTCGTAGAAAAATTCTTTTTTTATTATATAAATTTCTTGAATTATTTTGGCTCGTGATTGTTTCCTGTGGTGCTTTCATTAAAAAGAAAATTCGTGTGGTGGCCGAGTTATGTTGCAAGAAAAACCTAATTTGGAGTGCTCGGATTTCATCTTTATCACGATGAAGTTCGGGGTTGTTGGATGTTGCAAAGGTGATTAGGCTTCTCCCGAGTTATGAGGGAAAAAATTCACGCTGTGGTTATCTTTGAATGCCTGTTAATTCTATTACGTTATGTGCATTAGTTATTTAGGCAGCGACAATTGGACAACCTTATGGATTCAGATTCTTGGTAGCTTATTAGAGTTCACGTCTCCTCATAACTTTGGAATGGTTGAAATCCAATCTGGAAGTTTTCTATTCATCTGATTGCATGCAATCTTGGCTGAGAATATTCTTTGTGGCAAATAAGATTCTAGATTTAGACATCTTTTACCAAGTATGCTATATTAACTTTAATTTGCACTATGTGCATAAATTTATCAGGCCTCACTGATATTCCTGTTTATGGGATTCAGATTCTTGTTGTCGCAGTAGAGATCACGTCCTCCAAATTTTTATTTGACTTCGTAATGACTGCAGTTCCTATTTCATCTTTTTTTTTTTACTATACTGAAGTTATGTGATCTTGACTGAAGATAGTACTTGTGATAAAATAAGAATTTAGTATTTGGAGTGTGCATCTATCAAGAATCTGAAAAGCTGAGAATAATAATTGCACCATTCTTCTTTGAGGATTTGTAGGCTCCAATGAGGTATGCACGTGTGTCCTAACATGTTTGAAACAATCTTTCATGATTGAAACAATACTTTGGGAGATGCTCAGTCAATACTGCTTGCTGTTTGGTTCTTCGTCAACCCTCCTGAGAGTCATTTGAAGGGTTGGACCAATGCTAATGTGGAAGGTTGGAAATAAGGAAGCTCTGGAGTATGTTACTGTGATCTGATTTTGATGGAATTAGTGGTTAGTTTAGGAGTATTAAGCTCCAGCAGGTCTTATCTTCATTGTGCTGTGGACTTCTCAGAATTAGTGCTCTATTCATTCAGAGGAACTGAGGCGGCACTGTTCGCATAAGATGTCAAAACCGAGGGGACAAAGATTCCTTTGTAGCCGCCAAGGAGTGGCTAGGAGTCATTGTTCATTACTGGGGAGATGACCTATTGACTTTGAGGCTGTTTTTGTTTTTGTTTCTGTTCTTCATTTGCGCATGCCCGTGCACATGTCCTTGAGACTCTAATTATTATGGAAGAAGATGTGGAACATGTGTATGTTTTGCTTTCTTTGTTTTTAAGGAAATTAAACCTTATCTTTTGAGTATCTTTGCTAGTGAAGGCTTTCATCTGCAGTGCAAACCATTTTTTCGAAAAAAAGAAGAAGTTCCTTCACAAGGCTTAGCACACAATGAAAGGAACACATTTATGGTAATTCATCTTTCTATTTGTTAAAGTATTGTCAGCCTTAAATTAATTATTCATTGTGTTCTCATTAACTTTGATTTTGAATACAACAGCAACAATGAGGAGACCATGTGCAAAAGTTATAGCCTGATGAAAGGGCAATATATTGAACCTGATGATCACACAATGGATGGATACATAGATATGCGCATTGTGCTTTTATCTGCATGAATTAGTCTAATACAATAGCTTTATTTATTCAAACATGAAAAATATGATTGCTTGCTGCTCTTTTTTTTCCTGCACACTTCAAACTTTAACATAACTTTGTTTCTTGTATATTACTTTGATGAGAATTTTACACACTTTCCTTTTATCCCTTTTCCACCTATAAGACATCGTTCAAAATCTAAAATGCTTTTGAGCAGACTTTTCTTTTCTGAAATATGTTTTTCCACCCTTGAGACATGGTTTGATTCATGCAGGGATATCTATCAATTTTGTAAAAATTTGAATTTTCTTCAAATTATCTGTATTGAAACTTATGATTGCTTCCTGTGATTGGCTTTTGTTTGCGCTGATTTTTTTTGCAGGCTCGAATCTCGCAGGAAAAGGCCTTTTGGCCCAAGGCTGAATGTATTTCTCTGACTGCAAAACTAGTAAAGTTTGTTGTGGTTTTCTTTCTACAATATACATGCAGTTTGATTTTATATATTAGTTTAGTGCAGAAGAAGCAGTGCAGTGCCAACTTGAAGCACTAAAATACAATGATCAACCTCGTCAAGACTATGGGATAGAAGTCATGTACAGGGTATGTTTTTTTAATTCTTGGGTACTGGCATTTCTTGGTTTACATTTGCATGGAAGTCAGGAATCCACTGAGTTTGTGAATATACTTTTCAGTTTGCTGGGTTTGATCCATTTGAAAGGTCGACCTACTTTGGCCCATTCTTTGATTTAGGGCAGGTCAGTCAGTTATCTACTCTTTGAGTTAGTGATGATTAAGTGAACATATGGAATTTTTTTTTTTTGTATTTCCTATCTTCTGTCACTTCTATTTATTTATCAATGCAGTTTGAGCGCTTCAGGCGAATATTTCACCATTCAACTTACCGGGTTTTGCTTTGTCACAAGGAAAGGAAGATCTTGAGCAGTTTGTGGGTTAAAGAGGTATATCATTGCTATGAGTTCAATTTCAGTTTTCTTTGTTACATGAAATATTATTTTAAATTTTAATAAGTCTACAATGTAAGTTTATATTAACTTCAAACATAATCTAGAAATATTTAAATTGAATTTTAATGGATATTTTACTTTACTGTATTGTTCATGATATTTGAACGTGCAAACAGAATCGATTCAAACAGAGAGTTTGGATACAAGGTTCTCGACCAGAGGAGGAAGAAATCTTCCAATTTACCATGGTTCAGGTTTGTTTCTGCCCCATTCCACAAAGAGATTGTTGTTAGTTGGTGTATCTGATTAGTCGCTGCCACTTGGTGACAGAGGGTAGGTGGCTCTTGGGATGGTTATTGGTTAACAGAGAGCTTGCTTCATGATGGAGATGGGTTTTCTGGTGCTGTTGCTTATTGATGCATGAGCGTGATGCTGCATGTAACCTTGCTCTAGACTTCATTAATGTACATATATCAATCACATATTTCTGCAGAGGCATCCAAATTGCCTAGATGCTGTAAATAATACACATTGTGTGCTTTAGCGTGATTATATACTTACACAGCTTCAAAGGAAGATAAGCTAAAATTCTTTGGTTATTGTTATTGTCCATGTATTATGCTGACTTCTCATTTCTCTTTTTTCCATAGTGCATTTGCATTCATACAACCTTCTACTGCATGCTTTCATACAACTTTTTCTTGTTGTTCTTTACCAGTGACAGCATGTGAAGTTGAGCGGCATATGTGGACATTGAATTATTAGATGGCACCATATACAGTTTAGTTAAGACATGTATTGCAATGAACCTTTCAGAACTTCACCGTACAGCAGCCGTTCAGTTTACTACAGTTTCCTTTTCTGAAGAAATAGCATTTTTGGTATGCTATGTTAGAAATATCACCTTCTCTTTTGGTCCTCATCTCAGTATATTCCTAGGATTACAGGGTACCAAAAATTCTACGTTTTATCATTTATGCAAGAGATCTGTTAGATCATCTTTATGCAACAGATTTGAGTTCAATAATTTTGTTACATAATCTCTCCAAATGTCTAGGCCGCAGGCTGCCTTTTTTGTTTAGATAATAAAGTTTTAGTTCTGACTGTATCCGCCGTTCTGCTCAAATTGTTAAATTACTCAAATTAAAATCCCGCTACTTTAGGAGCTTATGAAATGAGTACATGGAACCAAACATTTACGAGCTAATGCTCTACGACGTTTACTACCCTCTTGACATTAGTTCCATGAAAATAATATTTTTCTAAAAGGGATGGGAATGCTAGTTGTGTTTCTCTAGAAAAGGTGGGGTTAAAGGTCCATCGAATAATGTTGAGGGCAGAAATTGAACCAAGATCTTTCGCATCAACACTAAGAGGCTCCACCAACTCCAACAGTTGGTGCACTTCGTCTTTTTTGTTAATATTTTGGGTTCTATAAATCGGTTTTGTTTGCAGCTCTCTTTTGTAAAGGCAATAGTATCTAGCTGCTGGCTGTCGTGAAGCACCTCTCAATGATGGTTCGAATTCTGCTCTTACCCCATGGTTGTGAAAATTCGAAGTGCCAAGCATGCAAAGGTAGTGAAAAAGCCATTGCATTCGCTGTTGGCAAAGCTCAATATGCAACTAAATGTTCCGCTTGTCATTATGAAGTTACGAAAAACTAGGATGAGAAAGAGTCCAGTTTGAGTTCATACGATCCCTTAAATTGAGAAAAAGTTTAACTGTATAGAAAAAAGGCCATCACCTTCGACGGAGCCAGGCCCATGCAGTTCAAGTTGCGGCAGAGACCTAATCCAAAGACTCCAGAATCTGCTGGAGTTTTAGAACGCGGATTAATGAGAGGTTGCATTAAAGAGATGTAGAAGCCTGTTAGCTCGGTACCGTTGATCTCATCATTCGACCCTGTCAAGTATATTGTTTTGGTTATATTGATGTACTACTGAATTTTAAGTAATGCCGTATTCTCGCACGAAATAATTCAGATACGGTGCGCAGCGCAAATAAAGCCGGCAAGTTCATAGACATGGATACAGGAACAACGGCGACTAGGACTAGAGAGCTGCAGCACGAATGCTCGAAGCTCTAGTGCTCGGAAGAACCAAGAGGGTTGCGAGACGGCTGCAGCTTGTGGCGTACGTACTCGATCAAGAGCGTCATGTTCGCATACGACGATCCTCCTTCCTCCACAGCCTTCCTGGCCTTCTCTCCTAGTTCCGTAGCTCTTTCCCTTCTCCGTTGCCTCTCCTCCCCTACATCCATCAAGCTGCGCACTGCCTTCTCTACACCATCTCTCCTCACAGACGCTTCGTTGATAACAGTCCCCCAGATCCAGGGATTTTTGACCCCAGCCATGATTCCGGTTCTCAGAGCATCCACGATCAACCTCTCATTGAGAAACTGATCTCCAAAGAAGGGCCACGTTATCATTGGCACCCCTGCCGAGATGGCTTCCATCGATGAGTTCCACCCGCAATGTGTCACGAATCCTCCAACCGCAGGGTGGGAGAGGATCATCACCTGGGGCGCCCACCCCTTAATGATAAGACCCCTTGCACTCGTCCTCCGTTCGAACCCCCCCGAGAGCCATATCTCCACTTCTGGCGAGCTCTCGACTTCCTTGATTACCCAAATGAATGGATGGTTTGAAGCCTCCAGGCCGGCTCCTACCTCGATGATTTGGGAAGGTGACACATGCGTCAGGGTACCAAAACTGACATAAACTACCGACCTCGGCTTCATCGAGTCGAGCCATCTCAAGCATCGATCCTTGTCGATGGATGCCTTCTTCCCCCGAGCAGCCGTATCAGCTGCATCTTTGTTGCAGAGAGAGAGCGGCCCGAGGGCCCAAACTTTCTTCCCCATGACTTCTTGGTACCTCTCCACGTACCATTGCTCCAGTTCGCTGAAACTGTTCACCACTATGCCATCGGCCGCTCGGTCTGCCGCGCTTATGCCTTCACGAATCTTCTCCCACTCGGTTCCAGGGAAAAGGCTTGGAGCTTGGGCCTTCGTTACCTCGATCGTGTGCGCCAGACCAGGCACCACAAAAGGCTCCGTCTCATCAGCGATGGCATCGTGGATGCCATGGCGAAGAATGTTAGATGCGCTTAGGAGATAGAAGCAGCACATCGCGTAGAATGTGAACAATGGTACTCCGAGCCTGGAAGCAACCTCCCGAGTCCATGGGTTGCAAAAATCCGAAACGATGCAGCTCGGATAGGGCTGCTGTTCTCGGAGATATGCTTCAAGCGGCTGTCCTAGTAAGCTAGTCGCTTCAAAGAAGTTCTGTGCTAGTTCTCCCGAAGGGACGACATCCACGTTCTCGCAGCCTTCGGGTAGGCCAGCTTCTGCACAAGGGAATCGTAGTGGGACGAAACGGATCGGCAGGCCGGCCTCCCCTGCACGGTCGATGGTGTTCTTGATTCGGGAGGCGTTGAGGGGTGTCGTGATCACAGTTGCAAGCACGCCACGCTTCGCAAGCATCTGGGCTAGATCAATCATGGGAAGCATGTGTCCTTGGGCCATAAAAGGAACAAAAACGAAATGAACCTTTGGATCGCCGAGACCGTTCGTGGCCGCTTGCTTGGTCATTTTTCGGACTTGGTGATTGAGAAAACCACAAACAGGAAAGGATTGCAAAATCGAAAAGGAATGCAGATGAATATGGAGGAGAATACAAAGGGGATGATTGCCATGTTTCTTGCCGATGATTGCATCATATATATCGTAGTGATAGAAGATGGTCCATTCATGTCCTTCCGAAAAGTGGGACACGGTGGTTTTGTATATAGGCTTCTTGGAATCTTTGGGCGACGCACTTGGGTGTCTCTTTTTGCTAATTTCTTGTGCCTTCGGCTCGAGTTACCATCAACTTTGTCCTTCCAAGGAGTGGAGCACATGATGCTTTTGTATATATGCTTCTTGGCATCATCGAGTGATGTACTTGAGCATCTCTTTATGTTACCATTATATATCAACTTGGCTCTGAGTTACAATTATATATCGACTCGAACAAGACGAGAGAAAATTGCATTTTCATTATCCTTGCTCTACGACATCCCTCTACTGTACCCAGCATGTCTTATCTAAGGTTGATCTAAGGTTGACTGACTTCCATGTTCTGTCATCGACCCTTCTTTCACCATTTACCTCCTGTGGATCCTTTTGGCTTTTGGAAAATCGCTTAGTCCAGGTTTTTTCCAAGATTTTTCCGGAAAGTGGAGAAGAGTTGCAACGGCTAGCTCAACGGTGGATGACTTGGTGGAGTCCACAGGTGATGGTTTGTCCACCTCGTGCAGAGATTTTTGGCCTTCTAATTTTGTCGCATACTTTTTCTTGCCCGCTCCTTCTTGAGCAGCCCTTGCCTCAGAAGTTCTCTAGAACATTCGATTTTCCCTTGATACGAAAGTTTTCTCACTGCTTAGAGAGGAGAGGAGAGGCCAGGAGAGAGGATATTGAAGCTTCCCAAGCTGCTAGTTAGTGTCCCTTTACTGCATGATTTATCCGATTTCGACCATCCACATGGAGGGCGCCTCCAGAAAAAAGCCAAGCCTCGGTGCACTATGTGTTCGATAAATCCTTCCAATTCCTAATTCCCGCTGCTCGCTGGCTTGGTTTCTTATACAAAGCACGTTACAATGGCCCAAGTCTCTTCCGGGTTGTCGCTTTCTTTGTTGGAGCGGCTCAGAGCGGGAATCCACTTGAATGGATACGGGCAGCAAAAGAACAATCGGTTATGGGTAACACTTGCAGAAAGTGTTTTCTTTCCGGAATTCGAAATGATAAGACAGCCAATGAAGGATGGGGGTGTCTACCGACCAGAAGTTTGCTAGCTCCGCGAGGAGCGCAGGTTACCCAGTGCTGTGAGGTGTGTACGGAGATTGAGGAGACTATTGTCATGTTCTTTTGCAGTGTCTCAAGGCGAGGAAGATGTGGAGTAAATCATCTGCACCCTTTTCTCATTCGGTGGAGTCGGCACAGGACTTGATCCATTTGTTGAGAGTTTCTATGCAGAGTCCTAGATTCTGGAAGGGGGGATCTTCAGAGCATACTTGGCTAAACAAGAATGCCGACCTATTTGAGGGTAGGAAGTCGTCTCCGAGGGTGGTGGTGGATAGAGCTATACTGCAGGCGGGAGAGGTTACCGCAGCTACCGCGTTGTTCTCTACTGAGATGGCCAGGGACATCTAGGACACTCTCTCCGCTGTCACAGCATCCAGGTTTGTCCTTGTTTCTTGGGTACCCCCACCTCTTTGTCATCTCAACGTAAACTTCGATGGTAGTATGTCGGTGGATGGTGTATCTTGGGGTGTCGGATTTGTGATCAAAGATTTTTTTGGCAGACTGGTAACAGTCGGGGGTCGGCGCACGTCTGGGCTCACTGTTGTAGGGGCAGAGATTCGGGCTGCATGAGAGGGGCTGTCATATGCGAGGAGGTTCCTCAGAGCCGAGCGGGTGTATCTCGAGGGGGATTCTTATGTAGTGATTGACTGGATCCGAAGTGTGGATAGGTATGGTGATGGCCATTCTCTCATCAGAGAGACTCATAGGCTGGTTCAGGAGATGGGCGGCTTCCAGGCAGCATATGTATTTCGGAAGGTGAACAGGGCAGCAGACTGAGTTGCCTCCTTCGTCCCCTGGCATTCCATAGAATTTCTCTGAACATCTACAGGAGACACTCTCTCCCTTATACTCTTTACTTTCTCGTAATTTGGTAGGATGTACTCACGTTAGAGCTATATAGATTTCCGCTTTTACCAAAAAAAAAAAGGTTGGCGAGCGAAGCAATGCTGAATATTAATGCAGGACCCTTCCGAATGCCCTAAGGAATGAGGTTTAGCGGCTCCATGTGAGGACACATGCGAATATGGGCTCAGTTCCACATCAGTTGTTCGCTGAATAGATCTTGGATACTTATATAGAATTAAGAAAGCTAAATAATATCTTCAGCTAGCCACTTTCGATGAATTCTTGGGTTATTACAAATAATATCATAGCAGACATAGCCTATAACCTATATGAACTAAAGAATACTGAAATACGAATCTATTGGGGCTGACCATAGACCAATCGTAGTGCTTGTGATTAGATTTGAATTGATTTGAACTCTTAGCCTAATGAGGATGCCGGAACTTAAACGGAGGAAGAGGGAGAGTATGTGAGGACTCGTTCGAGCGTGTATTTAGTCCCACATGGATGATTTGATCTCAAGTTGCAAAAATAACAGTGATGGATGTGCAGTAAGCCTGTTAACGGACCGAGTTGCTCGAGCTTGGCTCGGTACGGGCTCGGCTCGTTAGTCAAACGAGCCCGAGCCCGAGCTCAAAATGAGGCCTGTTTAAATCCGAGCTCGAGCCCGAGCTCGAACCCGAACAGCTCATGAGCCCAAACGAGCTCGTGACTTAATACGACCAAATGAGTTTGAAATTCGATGGTCGAGATCATTTGGAAACCCAAACCTTGCATCCAACGGGCCAAGGCCCTCCTCCCCAGCTCTCCCTCTCCTAGTCTCCTAATTTCCTAAACGGGCAAACGGCTAAGCCTCTTCGGCTCCTCTCCAACTCCAAGACAGATTCCAACCATCCTCCATTCCTCCTCCCAGTGGCCGGCGCGGTGCTTCTCTTCTTTCTCATCGTCCTTCTCCTTGGCATCTCGGTGAGTTCACTCTTCTTTCCTCACTTCTTATCGCGATGGGAATCTGGTTATCCTCTTTGCTCCTCTACCATCATCTCCTTGCTTCATCATCTCTTTGATTATCTGCTTTTGGTGCGACCTCCATCTCCGTCAGCAACCTCCACTGCGGGATCCTCCACCTCGCCAACCTCCCGATCTGCCGGTCGCCGATTTCAAACTCGCCTGACATCATCGATCTCGGCCAACATCCCCAGCCCTAGCTGGCCCGCCGACATGGTCAAGGACGAGAATTGCTGGACCGACGTTGACTATTGTAAACAGAACAAGGTGAGTCCTTGATTAAAAGAATCCCATTAATTGATTTTAGGTAGGAGGAAAAAAGGCAAGATTTTGAGGGGATTTTTGGTGGGTTTTTTTTTGGTTGAATCTTTTGAGAGATTTTGGATCGGCGGATGCACGTGTGTGCAGCTGGAGGGGGTGAGTTCTTGGCGTCTTCTCGGATTAATTTAATGCTCTCTTGGAATGGATTAGAATACAAAGGATTCTGATGTCACCCACCTTCTTCACCTTTGTTTGGCATTCACTGCGCCCATCTCTCTCCTCTCTATATCACTTTTCTAGTGAGCTTTCCTCTGTTCTCTTTATTTTTTTTACTAATTGTGATTTTTTTATGAGCATAATGTGATTCCCAGTTGGAATGAGATATTGATTTTCAAGCCTGTCGTCTTTCTTTGGCCGAACATATGTTTTCTTCTTTGTCGAAGAATGGTTTTCTATGCTCTTCTTCACTTCTTTCTCTTCTTCAATTCCCGTGGCATCAACGATGCTCAACTGAGAGTCTACTTTAGGTTCGGTTTTCTTGAATGTATGAGTCAACTAAGTTCTGTTTATTAATTTTGTTCTGAAAGGGGAAAATGAT
>JAOXJJ010000555.1:90860-102683 GCA_025769935.1 Phoenix roebelenii
GATTTGTTATCACTAATGCTAGTAATCCAACTAGCATCAGTATAACCCTCTAGCACCCCTGGAAACTGATTATAGAACAACCCATAGAATTTAGTCGTTTTAAGATATCCAAGAACTCTTCCTATAGCTTTCCAATGTCCAGTGCTAGGGTTGTGAGTAAATCTTGAGAGTTTGCAAATCGTAAAAGCAATATCCGGCCTAGTGCAATGCATGGCATACTATGTTTCTTAACTTTGATTCCCAAGATAGTATTAACTCCTCCAAGTTCCTTCATTTTGACTTGAGAAGTTAAATACTTCTTAGTTTTATTTACTCCTTTTACGTTGGTCCCAAGTGCCAATCTTTGATAATATAATATTGGCTTTCCCTCCACAACTTCCCACCAAAACGTTACTTTAACATGCGTAGGATATGAATGTTTATAAAGCTATCTAAAAAACTCTACACAAGTAATGTGGGACTAAAACCCTTCTCAACATTACAAACTATTAAAGGAAGGAGACTTCCAACAATAAGGTGTAAGATAATGGTAGAAGGTTACATGTTATGTACATAACCACATAGCAAAAGTTAAGTAGCTGATATAGAGTTGTATATAATTTGGGTCGGATCGGTTTCGAGTTATTTTTGAAATCAAACATATTTTAATTGATTTCCTAAAATCGAAACGAGGAAACCAAATCGACCATTAAAAAAAGGGATTGGAATCGATCCAAAAAAATTGCTTCGGTTCGGGTTATTAGGTTGAATAAGACTAGGCTAAATATGCATCTATCAGATTTCCAAGCCTGAATATTTTAGATTGTTTCTATAATATCTAACCCCCCACCCCCCACCCCACACACACACACACACACACATATATATATATATATATATGCGTGCATATATGTATGTATTTATGGATGTATGTATATATAAGTTGGTTCGGTTTAAATATGTATGTATGTATGTATGCATGCATGTATATATGAGTTGGTTCAGTATAAATTGATTTTTAAAAAAATTTAAGCTAAAAATCAAAATAATTTTTCAGTTTGAAGAATTTCCAAATCAAAACCAAACTGGATAAGAAAACTTGACTTAAAAAAAATAAAATAACAAGTTCAAATTGGTTTTATGGTTTGGTTTGTTTTCTTGCACAACCCCAGTAGAATCTATATTTCTTGCAGATATTAGGTGGGAATCTATAATTCTTGCAAATCTCGAGGAATAGAGTAATTTACTCTGGTGAAGAATAAAAGGATGCCTTGTGGCCACTGGGCAGGGCGACAAACAGGCGGAAACAGTGCAAAATTCGGGCCATGCGGATTCGCTAATTCGCAGATGCGGAATTCGGGTCTCTGAGCTCCTGCTTTCTCTAAAATTCGGAGCGGACCAAGAACAACCCCGTGGGCCGCGTCCGCCGCTGCCCGTAAAACGTTTTTTAACCTCTTGTTAAAAAACAGAACTTTTGGACCTCTGTACGCTCCGCGTGGGTGTCTACGGGAGAGGCGTAGAAAGCTCCTCCGCCGCCGGTGGTGGAAAAAGCAAGGTGAAAGAAGATGATGTCGGGCGGTGGCTACACCTCCATCGACAACCAGAAGATCCCCGGATCCGTTCCGGTATGCCACCGTCTCCCTCTCCTTTCTCTCTCATCTCGCTTTTTTATCTATTCTCACTCCCATCCCCTTCTTCGTCTTCTTGCAGGCCGTCTCCGGTCTGGATCAGGTCACCGTCAAATTCGCAGGTTGGGTTAGGGTTAGAATTCGGCTTTTTTAGAGTTTTCAGATCTGATGTTGTTTTGTTTCTTGGGTGGGATCACTGATGCTTGATTCGATGCGCTACAGAGTCCAATCTCCAGACGTTTCCACCTTCCGAGGCCCAGGGCAAAATCTCCGCCGTCTTCCGCCCCCCTTCCGATGCCGACGGTACCAGATCCATCTCCATGAAATCATCTTTGTTGCTTTTGATATCGTGATTCGGTACCTGTTTCATCTTTGATTTGTGTTTTCTGTGGTTTCTAAATTGTTGTCTGATCTGGATTTGGATTCTCGACAGATACGTTCTCGAAGCCGGCTCGGGGGAGCTCCGATGAGTCGCAACCAGCGGGATGGATGCACAAGTTCACGGTGGGAGCTTACAAGCCCTACTTCGATGTTGACACGTCGGATGTTCTGGAGAGGATCAGAGACTCTCTCTTCCCCTTCAAAGGGAGTTTCACCGAGAAGACGGCGGAAAATCCGGACTTGTATATTCCTCATCTCATCTCCACATGATCTACTACTTCATTATTACCCATATTACCTGCGCGGTTTCGATCTAATGTAGCTCTTTAGGGCATGTCATGGTAATGACTGCTAGTTGGGAAAAGCTCTCCGATAGTCTCCTAGTCCTTTAATCTTCCGACGGGCATATGATTCTTGATTGGTTATGGATTACTTGCATTTGGTATGGTATCAATACATTAGTATTGCAATCCATTTTTATCCAGTTCTTGGAATTGATGAGACATGTCAGAACTGAGACTTGAACATCCTTAAGTTTTTACCACCGTGAATTGGGTGGTCTTCTGAAATTGATGTAAGGACTGCAACATATTAGTAGAAATTGATTGAGAAACATTAGTGAATTGTGACCAGCAAGAAATGTGTGATTGAGAAATGCTGGCTTACTATTGGGTGCAAAATTGAAAGATGAAAAAAATTGTGAAAAAAATGAGCAAACTTGGCAGATGAAAAAATTCAGGTGAAAAATAAATTGAGCTTTATCTGTAGCAATATTGTTCAGTAAATGTGCAGTCTCTGTAACTATTTTTTTTTTGTCTCTGCAGCAATATTTTTCTTCTCCTTCATAGATTTTTATGCACAGAGGTTGAAGAAGATTGGTGTGGTTCAATTTTTAATTTGGAGAATAGGGACTCGGGCTACCATAACCTGACTAAAAGTTTTCTGTAATTGGCTGTATTATTCTGCCAAAGTCAATCACCTTTTTGTTTATATCAAACACTCCTATATACAAGATCTTTGAGCCTAGAAACTTGCACAAAAGGCTGTGGACCAATACAAGCCCCATTCCTATACCATACATCCACATATTATTGGTTTCTCCTTGTTATCCAATTTTTACAGCTACATTTGGGTTTGGGGAACACGGCAAGATCTTCCTGAAGAACAGTAGATGGTCTTTTCCTTTGTACCATGGGATAAAAGATCATTTTCATTATGTGTAGATGAATTTCATATCAAGGATTTGTGTGTTTAGAAATGCATTTTGGAGGACTTCCTTAAGAGGTAGTGACAAAATCTAGGAGGCAGACTCTGGTCAACAGGAGCCATTGAGATGACATGGCCTTCTTCATAGTTGAAGGCATTAACAAGAATACAAGTATCACATCTGATTGATTTATGTTAATCATGTAAAACATGCCTCCTGTATGAACTTGCTTTTGGTTATCAATTTGTATGGTTCAAACGTGTTGTCTTTTTGAGGTGTACCAGTCTTCAGAGTTATTGATACAGTGTAAATTTCTAATTTTGATAAATCATAACCTCATTCAGAGCTAGCTAAGTCTAAATTCACAGTTGTGCCACAACTAACAGTTGCATATCAAATTATAGCAACATTTCATGCATTAAGTTTTGTGACCATTTTTATGTTAGGTAAACTTGCATTAGGACTTCTATTTCATCATAGAGACTAGAACTAGTCAAAGTCAATTTATCTGACCTTAGTTTTTTGTGGCTCAAAATTGCTGTAAATTTCAATATGAGAGTTTGAGTCCTAGCAATTTTTCCAGGTTCTGCCAGGTCCTAGCCCATCCTGAAATTGCTTGTGGCACCAGTCTCACAAGTCTTTTCTAATTTATGCTGACCCAATTTAACCAAACTGATTTGTATCATTGCAAAACAATGAGTAATTCATAGCAAGAAAAGGCCTTAACTTCATTTTAACTAAAGAAACAATTACTAATAACAAAAAATTATTTACTGTAGATAGCAGACTAGGTCAAAGAGACCCCAGATAATCATTGTTGCTATACATTTGGACTGGTATTAGCGATTTCCAGCTTAACTTCTAAATCTTCTTCTTGATTGATGACACATGTTTTCTGCTGAGCACTGAACTGCAAGATTTATCATAATTGAAGCTACATTAGGTCTTCTCTTCTGGCTGTGTTGAAGTGAAAAGTGTTAAGTAATGTTTGTATCTTCGTCTACTACAAAATTTCAACATAAGGTTTTCCTCAGAATCCCATGTCTTGAATACTTATCTTTAAATCTCACTAAGAAGGAACCCACTTTCCTTGGCTTTGCAGAAAAACTTGGTAAGGAAGCTAAAGCTAAGTAGAAAAATATATATTGAAGTTCCGCTGCCTGATAATGATATAGGACGAGCCATTGATCAATCGACTGTGCTCTTGTCATGCTCATTCTCCTGCCTATCCTTTTCATTTTAGTACTTCTCTTTTTTCCACGACAGTCTTATATACTGATGATAACATTTCCACATCAACTGTAAAAGCCAACAAAAGATTTGTCTTTTTAATATTACACACACACACACACATATAGGGATGGATTACACTCCCCTCAAGAGGAGAGGTTTTATTTTCCTTTTAAATCCAAAGCAAAATGGGATGTCCAAATTAAAAATTCACACTATTGATTGTGATCTATACCACTAAAGATACCTTAAACTCAAAACTCACATATTTTAGTGGTCTCTAATCATGTGGACGCAAAAATAGGCGGTTTTCATTGTATTATTGTGCTAAAATATATGATAAAATATTTAGATTGAGAGTCCATCTTATCAATTATGATCTACACATATTAAAATATAATATAGATTGAAAATCAACGGATTCTAGTGATGATAGCAAAACATGGTCTCACATCATTTTAACCTTTTTTTAACCTGCTTGATGCAGATTAAGACCAGCAAAACACATGATTTTTGGTTTCTAAGCATTTTTAATAGTATAGGTCATAATCAACAGTCTAGATCTGTAATTTGGTTGGCCCCTTGTTAATCTTGGACTCGAGAAGAGTAGATGCCCTTTCATTTGGATAGGAGCAAAGTCCATGTGTGTATGTTTATCCATATTAGAGTATTTGGGAATAATTTATAACTAATTAAAACTGAAGACACATATATGCACATGCATATGTGTATGGCATACAAATTGGTTGATTTTTTGATATTTGAAAATGACGAGGGATTGCCCATGTACCTTGCTTTTGTAATGTGCTTGTCTTATGCCTTTTTTCATTGTATATTGATTTTTGTTTCTCCATTACTCCATATCAATAATACGAACAGTAAACAAAAGGAGGCAAGTTCATTCTCTATATTGGAGTTACAAAAAGGCTTTAGAAAACTGAAAAGGGGAAAGCAAGTAATCTTATGCCAGTAATGCTTAGCATTTTCACATAAATTTGTTACTCAATACGCAACTCTGTTTTTCCAATTCAACAGAAAAATATCTGAAATAAAATAATGATAATTTATTTTTGGGAAGCAGGAAAATTATCAAGAAAATCATAGATGATGTGTAAGTATAAACACAATTCTTTTACCATCAATTTGGGTTTGGCTATGAATCCTCCTTTGCCACTTGATCCTATCCAAGGGTAAGTTTTTCATGATGGAACTGTTACATCGTTGGCGATAGCACCAGTCATTATTTGGCTTTACAAGTGAATTATACAGATGTTTGCATCTCTCAGTTTCATATAATTGTCACATGTGCATATGCCTGAACTAAGAAAGCTAGTGCATCAACTTATCTTTTGGTTCAAAATTTCTCAAATGAATCTGTAAATTGCAGCATGCAGGTTCTAGAGTTGAATGTGTGATTCATAATATTGTAATAACACTTTCTGTCTGAATTGCTTCATTTGTTGAACATGTTTAATTCCTTCTTTTGTTAATGAAGACTCATGCCTACATACAGAACAGGTGCATTACTTTATGGTGCAAATCCTAGTCTTCATGCCTAATTTCTTGAATAACTTACAATATACTGTAATGAATTTGATCATATGATTTGGGCAGGTATGGTCCATTCTGGATCTGCACTACTTTGATATTTGTAGCAGCAGCTATTGGCACATTTGTTACATACTTGGCACACAAATTGGAGAACAAAGAGTGGAACTATGACATTAACCTGGTCACATGGTCCGCTGGTTTGTTTTATGGCTATGTTACTTTTGTCCCTCTTGGACTGTACATCATTCTCAAGTACTTCTCAGCACCATCTGGGCTTGTTCAACTGTGGTGTCTATATGGATACTCTCTATTCATATTCATTCCTGCCCTGGTAAGTTCTACAAATTTAGTTACATAGAACGAGTTCATCATATAAGCAGACAGCGATGTCCTTTGTGTCTACCTTCTCATCCTCTTGCTCAGTGAACAATTTATTTTGTAAAACAGCATCCTTGGATTATGAGATCCAATAGGCATAGATTGGCAAAATATGCATTTCGTTGTGTTTGTTGGCTTAAATTAATCAATTTAGTGCATCTATTTAGGCCTTGTCTTGGATTGCTATTAGTAGGAGAGCCTTTAAAGCATTTGGAAGTAGAGCTTTTGAGAAGTAGAGCTTTTACAAAAAGCCATTTGCTGTTTGGTAACTATATTCGTGAAGTGCTGTAGCACTTTAATGTTTGTTTGGTAACCAAACTGATAAAGTGCTTTTAGTATGACAAAATGATGATAAAGGACATTACATACTATTGCATAGTAGAGTATAATACAGTGTAATATTACATATTATTATATATTGAAATATTATTGCATAGCATAATATTATGGTAATGTAATATATTGTGATATATTTTGGAATATAAGATAATATTGTAATGTAACACAATAATGTTCTATAATAATACTATTACATAATAATATTACATAGTATATAATTATAATCTATTCTAATATTATATTATAAGATAGAATTATTTAATTATAATGTATATTAATATTATATAGTATAGAGCATAATAAATAATATGAAAAGAGATGATATAATATACTATAAGAATTTATTATTATATATTAAAATATTACTACATAGTATAATATTATTATAATATACTATAATGCAATATATTATTGTAATGTAATATAATTAGTAATGTATTATTAGATTATTATAGTAATCTAATGTAATATAATAGTGTAATAATATAATGTAATATAATATGATATGATATGATATGATATAATATATTTATAGTGTCATAATATATATGATATAATATGGTATAATATAATATAATAGAATATCATATCAAGTATATATTTGTTCATGGGCATTTTGGTCACAACAAAATTTTTATTAAATCTAAAATAGCTTTCCAACATCTGGTAGAAAGCACTTTTGGGGAGAAGCTCTAAAATGGAGCTTTTTCTAAGTAGATCTTTTTCAGCTTTTTGGCGAAACCAAAATAGTTTCCAAATTTTTACCAAACATCACCATACCATCCAACAGTACTTTTGGAGGGTCAGAAAGTACTTTCTGGCTCTCCAAAAGTTTTGCCAAATAGGGCCTTAATCATTTGTCATGGACCTCTTGCATTTAATGCATCAAGAAAGGTTGATTTGCCTACCAACCAACTGGCCCTTTGAGTTTTCGTGGAGGAGGCTTTTTCCTTTCTTGAACGTTTCCTGGACAGGACATATGATGCAGGGTTCATAGTTGGTTCAGAACTGATTGTAAAGTATGACAAGGCTTTTTGTTAGTTAGATCTCATGGCTGAATGCTGTTATTTGAAGCTGTCTTAAAATATGTTCTTACATGTTTTTTTTTTTTTCATTTATGGTTGAAAACGGTACTTTTCTGGTTCGCATGCTTGCTAACTTTTTTATCTTCCTTGTATTCCTATACACTACATGCATTTCGGGGAATTGAGTTCCTTAAAATGTGATGTTACCATGCAGGGTCAGATCAAGATACAAGGCTTCTATTTGAGGGATTGTTTTGGCCAACTTGGGGTTTTAGACCCATCATTTGTTTAATTTCAGCTATTCTCTATAAATTTGGTCATAACCAAAAGAATATTTTACCCTGAAATTAGAAAATTCAGTTCCTGGAAGTTATTGGAAGAAATGTGTTTTGAACCCTCTTGGTTTTGAACAGAATTCAAACATCTTGACATGGATCATTCCATCAGGCTTGATCGAAAAGCCCTAGGAACCACTTATGTCCTCCTGCATGTATGAAATTTGCAAATTGTTCTGCTAGACATTAGATTTCCAACATGACGGAATCGTACGTATGTATGTATTGCCTGTTAAGCTGGAAACTTGTTCATTCTTTTGTTTATGTTTGTCTCTCTGGTGGAACTATTTAAATTTAATTTTGATTGTATGATATCTGTTTAGTTTCTCAGCTAACATCTCCATGATTTGGTTGTTTTGGCGAATCTGACTGGAACATTTTGCATTGTGACAGTGCCTTTCCATTGTACCAGTAGAGATCTTCAGATGGGTGATTGTTGGTGTTGCAGGGTTCATGTCAGCAACTTTTGTTGCTCTTAACCTCCGGACCCACATTAAATCAGCTGGCGAGAGATGGTTCTTCATTGTTGCTGGAATATTTTTGTTGCAATTGGCTCTTGCTGTCATACTGAAACTCTATGTTTTCACTCTAACTGTAGGAGCAGTTTAGGTCTAGATTTCAGGACAGACATCATTGAAAGAGATCCGGAGAAGACATACGAGGATTTTTTTTTTTTTTTGTTACTGTGGTTGTATTTTTGTGTATTAGTTCAAGCACATGAACATGCTTCTGTAATCCATTTGCATTCTTTCGTCTTTTAATTTTAATGACCTTGTAAGCTGGCTGTAGCCAGGTTCTGCCTTTCTATCATCAGTGCACCACTCTTGCGGATAGAACAGTTTACTCTTTGCTTATCTGTATGATATGCCCCACCATCAAAAGTTGTTAATACAACGCAAATAGATGAAGGAATATAATATTTCAAAATAAATATTGCAAGGTCCGGCAGGCTACTTTTGTTTTAAAAACTTAATTTTTGTGCTTGAGAGCTATCTTACTGGAGCCTGGGTGGTCTACTTGTGCTGTTTCTTTCCTGGTGATTTCATCTAATAAGTTTCATGGCTTGCAGAACAGCCCATACAAGAGACGACGTCTCTTCATCTCTTGAGAGTTCTGGAACTCGTTCCTGGCAAAGTCCTTGAATGAGATCAGGTGGAAAGAGGGCTCTCCAGGTATCTCTCTTGTTAGGGAGTGGGAAAGTGTTTATCATTGACTAATGCCCCAGTGCTCCTTTTGTTTGTTTGTCGCTCACAAGGTCGGACACTATCATAATACATGGCGGGGCTTTTCGGTTAAGATATCAAATGTTCTTTTACCCTTCTAACGTATTACGTTTTTTTGGTTAACAAGGACATCCCTATGCTCCATCTTGGATTAAATCGTGCCATATATCCTTCCCTGGCGGAGATGGATGAAACTATGAAAGCTCAAAGGAAAAAGGTGAAAAAAGCAGACAAGATCATGGCGTAGCGCTCCAAAATCAATTTTCTGAATTTACTCACAATATTTCTTTGCCGTATGAAGATTATGAATAGAGCAAAAGAATCTAATTAAGATGGTGGAAAGGCTAATGAATAATGCAGTTGAATTTAATCCACATCCGTTTAAGCATACTGCGAAATATAGCCCGTTTATTCCGGTCGAGTTCGCAGAGGCCGGTCCACCAATTTCGATCGCCTTGCCCGCCTTCTCATGGAAAGCTAACATAGACCACGGACCCGGGCTTCAGTGAGTCGAGCCAACTCAGGAACCGGCGTTGGTCCCAGCTGGCCCGCCACGTCGACATCTCGGTTGGCCTGATTGTAGGCCACGATGCACCGCTCGACACCATCGAAGAAGCTATTGAGCACCACCCGGCGATGACGAGGCAAGCCGAAGCTGGGCACTATTAGCCTAGATGCACAAATACAATTGATAAATTAAATATTTCTAATATTTAAAAATAGTAAATAAGAAGAATAAACTAGCAAATAATTAACTTGACAATGTAATAATAAAATGAATAAAGAGTGAGAAGATGCCTTGTGGATCGAAGCACGCTGATGTGTTGTCCCAGAAAAGTTTATGCCCCCATGCACTGGTCTGCTGGCACAGATCTCCTAGAGATACGACGACCCAATACAGAACCACGTCTTCCCCATCAGTGCGCCTCCAGGGAAGAAAGAAGAGCACATTCTCGTTTGCAGATAACTCAAAAGAAACATAGAAAAATTATGAGGAGAAGAAAAAATTTCTTTATTTATTTTCTCCCCAATGATCCCTAGAGCCATTTTTATCTAAACTCTTGGAATAGGGAGAAGAGAAAATTTTGATGGTGTTTGAAATGATCCCTAGAGCCCTTTATATAGGCTCAGGTATGTCAAAAGAAGAAGATTCCCCTCCCGCGGATTGATAACGTGTCTTCTTGTGCTCCTTTGATCCTTCGGCTTATTGCATCTTGGCCGTCTACGTTTCCTTCCTTTTTCGAGGGGCCTTTCCATGCTTGCTCTTGCGCTGGATGCATGATACTTGTCATGGTTTGCTTTCTTTGAAAATTTTTCCATGTTTGCTCCCTTACTTATACGTGGATGCTTGCCACTTGGCCGTTGACTAATTTAGTTTTTAAAATTTTAAAACATTTAATTTAATTTAACAATCCCCCATATAAATTAAATATTTTACAAAAAAATTTAAAATTAAAAAAATCAAAATAAAATACCGAGTATCTTATATTATGTAATAGGTGTAGGTATCTTTCGGTTTGAACCTTCACTTAGTGACAATTGATTACTTTTGTGGAGCCAAAGTGGATTATGCCTTGAACCCTGGTCCATGGCTTAGATTTCATCAACAGCACACATAATATAGCGTGAACATGCTCGAAGCAGGTTTGCGCTTTACGGCCATGCATAGATATCTCTTCATGTGTGTTATTACGAAACAACCCACTTTCCATAGTCGCAGCCTCATGACTACACGCATATAGGTGAATCCTAAAAAGGGTACGAGCAAGTAGGTACCATGCCTCATGGGTCTCAGATTCATTAAGAGTAAAAACTCAACCTAACCCTTGCTTTTTATGAGCACTGTTGCCCTAGGGATGAGAAAAACAAATAGTGTTCATCATTAGTCACCTATCTAGCTTGTTTCTATCCATTGAATCTTTTCAGGTTGGGTTACCACCGTGGTGACTTTACTTACGGGCTTAGCCCCATCCCCCTCGATAACTCTAGAACCACTGTTCTAGACAATCCTTTGGTAAGCTGATAAGCTAGATTCCTTTCGGATCTTACAAAATTTAGTGCAATTAAGTTATTCTTTAATTTGTATCTAAATGATTTATAGCGCACTTTCAAGTGCCTATTCATTTTCACATTTGTATTTTCTTGATTGCATTTATCTATAGCAGATCTGCAGTCACAATGAATAGATATAGAAGGTAATGGTGAAGTCTCAAAAAGCAAATCTATCAGTAGATCTCTAAGTCACTTGGCTTCAATGCTAGTGGTATCTAGAGCAACCATTTCAGATTCCATGGTGCTCCTAGCCACTATAGTTTGTTTGGTATACTTCCATGATACAGCTGCACCTCCCAAAAGGAAGACAAAATTAGTGGTGGATTTGGTATCAACTGTATCACTGATCCAGTTGGCATCACTATAGCCTTCCATAATAGCAGGATAACTACAATAGTGTAATCCCAGAGATATGGTACCCTTAAGGTACCTAAGAATTCTTTCTAGAGCAGTCCAATGATCATTATTAGGATTGTGAGTATATCTACTCAGTTG
>JAOXJJ010000555.1:118975-132526 GCA_025769935.1 Phoenix roebelenii
ATTACCTTATTAGAATAATTGATTGAGATCTAATAAGTCAATTCAATAAATTAATTATTATGTATTAACCAATTTCTGAATTTTTCGTTTGAATAGGATCTGGAAATTACTCCTTGGATTACTAAAACAAAATAAATAAACACTTCTTTGGATTGATAGCAATATATCACCTAAATAAACAAATAAATCTAATAATTGTAATTAATAAAAAATTTAAACGAAATAATATATATATTTTATTCGAAATCAGAATAAATCTATTTTATCATAAAAAAAATCTATTCTAGCACAAAATAAATCTATTCATTTAATAAATTCAAATCATAAAATTGCAAATCCAACGCATCTACTAATATTAAATTTAAAACAAAAGTTAGAGGAAATAGCCTAGTTGAAGGCAGATCGAAGCGCGTAGACGCTATTCCAAAAAAGCGTTTGCCTCCACGTATGGATCTCCCAACAATCCTCCTTAGAGATACGACGATTCTAAACTTCTTTTTCGATACGTCTCGAAATAAGCCAAATCGAACCCGATTGAACTTGCAGATCCAGCAAAGAACGAAATAAAAAGAATAAAATAAACTAAATAGAATTGTAAAAATAAAAATCAGAAGTGGTTAAGAGGAAGAACTTTTCTTCAGAATTTTTCTGATGTTTTTCTCTAATTTTTCGTGTATCGAAAGAAATGAAATCAAGGAGTATTTATAGGGGTGTTTTAGAGGGGCTTTTTGATCTTTTTGTGGACACGCCCGCGCCCGTGGTGATTTCGCGAACGCGTTTCTCGAAATTCAAACGCACACGCAGCTAAGTCTCGGGCTGCATGTGCATTTAAATTTTTCCAACATAGTTTACTTCCTAACTTTAAATTTACATAAGCATAGTTGGTTCCCGAGATTTTTAGGACTAATTGCATAGTTTTGGCCAAAGAGAACTAAAAAAAGATAGAGTTGCACTAATTAATTTGCCCGACTATCCTTTCGAATTATTAACTTTCTATGGAACGCATGAATAACCTTTGGGTATCCGGACCAGAGTTATTTGGTTCCTATCTACTGCTGATGAAGCGAGAATGAGTACCTCCTACCGCTTCGGGCTAAATAAAAAAAGCAACCACGCCCACGTTATCTCCAGCTAATCTCGCATATTAATTAGTTCTCCTTGGTTTTGTCCTCTAGCATTTGTTAGCTTCGATTCTCCTTCCTCTCTCTCTCTCTCTCTCTCTCTCTCTCTGAAAACATTCTCGGCACATCCAAGGCTCTTAGATAGAGCATACTCTATCACAGAGAGGAAGAACCCACGTATCACCATCTCCCCGGAGGTGTCTCGGCGGCCAACAAGCGAAGAACTAGGTAGTGATCTTACCACAACAAAAAAATTGTGGTAAGCGTCAAATAATGATCGGAGAGCAGCATGAATGAGATTACAATTCTGATCCCATATAGTAAATCATCCCCTACATTAAAGTTTCTCGCATCCCCATCAACTTTCATCTTAAAGCCAACTGGTCTTATAAGCTACCCTACCCAACTCATCATTAAGCCCTGCCAAACTAATGTGACTACATTTTTATAAAAATCATTACCAAGAATGACTTTTGTCTCTCATATGGATGTGTAGAAATATTTTCTCCCAATTTAACTCATAGGAGATGGTATATGAACCTTTTCTATCTCCATCAGTCTAGCATTTAAATATTTTAAATTTATTTTTTTTGGTAATTCAGCTAAATTAAACCAATCAACAATAAATACATTCATGTAAATTAGAAAACAAAATATTCAAAAATTAAGCTGGAAGATTTGCTGTATGGTCTCTAATATAATCTCGGTGTGGTTGGCCATATAGGCAGTCATCCAGGAAGCCGCACTAATAGCTAGAATCTAAATCTTGAACCGCACAAGATTATTGTTGGTTCAGCTAGATAGGGATTTTGACTTAAAGGAGACACTGAGCTGCGTGACGTGGGAAGGAGCAGGCCATATTTAAATTGGGTCGGGTTAAGAGAAGACCCAGTCCAAAGAAGGTCAGGGATCCGGTTGGGTCAGCTTGCCTGTGACTTTAAGAAAAGCCCAACCCAATCTGAATCCAACTTGACTAGGTGATCCATGAGCCCAACTGAATCGTAACTATGGGTCGGGAGCTGAGACAGATTGGGCATCGGTTGACCCAAACCAAGTTGCAACCCAGCCTAGCAACTGCAGTTTAAAACGGAGCAAGACAAAATAATAAGATGCTGGGCTTCTAGGACGCAGCAATTGCTTGCAAAAATTTCTGCAGAAGTTGTGCCATGGTAACACAGGCCTCACAGCAGAAAGTAACATGGATGTGTCATTCTAACAACTTGCACTGCATCAGCTATAGTGAGAGGATAAAATTAAAATGACATGATTTATGCAATATTTTTTTTTTTTTGGGTCCAGGCGTGTTTGTCTGATATTTGTGCAATATATAGGAGTTTGCCTGTATATAAAGAAAAAAAAAATTGCGCAATGCACCCAACATTATATCAATATTACATATAAAATTTATCCTGTTGATATTTACGATTCATCCTCAAGAAGTAAAAGCCAGCCCCATCTCGCAAAGACAACCTCTCGGCATCAGCTCTTCGTGGTTGCTGGAAACCACGGCACATCATCTCCTTTCCATTCAGGGAAGCAGCATCAGAGGCAGAGATGCAGGATAAGACAACTTATTGTAACCATCTCATGCCGTCTAGGCAAGACGGCGAGTAACCTAGGAGAAATTATACCCTACATTGCATGCACCACATAGTCTGCTACACAACCAATCGCAGCACTCGTTCCTATAGACCCTATTCATGAAGTGCTCATATCGGCACACCTCTGAAGAAACGAGAGGGCGGTTTTGTAGTGTAGGGTATAATTTCTTGGTGAGAGGGGTGAGCATAGGATAGTGCTCACACAAACAAAGATGATTCCTGAAAGTACTGCAGAACATTTTTTCAGCCCACTATATTTTGGATCACAAAACCTTGGATGATCATGAGAGAATGGTAGCTTGATCAGCTGCAATGGATGCAAGAACATTTAGCATCATTTTAAGGAGGGAAAAAGATATGCCAGAAATTTATATGAAAGGAACGGCATTTTACAATTTCTATTAATTTCAACATTTTTTCATAAAATGTTAAACATCCAAACTATATAACTGATACATCAAACGAACAACATTTTTGATGCGGCAGTAGCCGCACAAACTGTACAGATCTAGCTTGCTTCATGGAAATCATGGTTACCAATCGACAAAAGATTACATATAAGCAGTTGATGACGCCAACAAAAATATGGAGCTCTAGCAAACCTGATTGAGTAATCGGTCTGGCTCCAAAACTAAACTCAAACAGCATAACCCCACCCCAACCCCCAACAAAAAAGAAGGCATATACAGGTTAGAGCTCTGCTCCTTCCCATGAGACGAAAAGAAACAAAAAAAGAAATGTGTAAAAAAGATCAAGAAATAAATATGCTACCGTCTTTGGAAGGTGTCTGTTGATGGTAGCAATCTAGTAATAAAAGGTACAAGAGCAGCAAGCAGTGCCTTTGGGCACTCCTCATGTGGCAGATGTCCACACCCTGATACTGCAACAAGCCTCTGCAAAATATTATGCAACAAGACAAGAATTAATAGAAACATCTGGAAAAAAAATTGCTATGCTAAACAGTTTTCCTTAGCCCAACCATCTTCTATAGCAGAATTACTCGCTACTGCATGGAGATAGGGATGTATAGAAGAAGGCAATATTATTCTTTACCTAGTTAGTAGCAGTGCAATGCCTGAAGGCGATCTCGGTTTTTAGTGCTTGTAAGGTCTTAAATCAAAGCCAGCAGACAAGATAACAGGAATGGGCATGGAATGAGAGGGGAATCAGGGAATCAAAGAAAAAAGAGATTTTGCATATTTTCAAAGTAGAATAGAGAATTATGAAGGTGTGCTGAGGAAGAAGAACAAATCCATAATCAAGCAAAAACTTGTATAAGATGCGCTAACAAACAAATAATAGCTACTAACAAAACAAGATATGCAAGCAGAATACTATAAATTTTTGAATGGAAGGGTAGTCCAAAACTTCCATCATTAACTTTATTTGATAACCACTCCCTTCGAATTGATAAATGTACAAAGATGCATAGCAGTTTCAGTATAACCAACAGTATATTATATAGAAGACAAGAACATAATGTTATTCTCCCGAAGTATGAAGAAGTGCTCGAATTAAGCAAAACTGAAGCTGTGAAACTTACCGAATTTACAAGCCGTGAAGCCATGGCTTGAGCTGATTTAAGAGAAACAAGTGCGTCCTCAGCACCTGCTACTACCAATACTGGAAGCTCTTCTACAGATTTCAGCAACGTCGCTGCATTTTGTGGGGAGAGAACTGTTGCAAATGACAGCCGTCCTATCTCATGTAGTGCTTCATCCCAACCTTCCACAAATAATGGGGCCTGTATAAAGGGATATCAGTTTTGAACTAAAACATAGGCATGCTTCATAGTTTTATGCATAAGCAGGCACTGCACAACAGCTTTAAAAACTAAGATTTTTTTTTTCCAAAAATTGACTCCGTATATATGCCTCCCAAAACCAAAAAATGCATTTTTACCCTTCCCACTTATGTTACACTTACATCCATAGTTCTAAGTTTTTTGTTTAGATTCTAAAATAGATTTTGGCAGTTACGTTCCAATTTGCACTATGATATGCTAGCATAGACTTCACTTCATGGACTATAGAGCATAGGATATATAGTTGATCCCTTCCCTATCTTGCACTTCAAATCGAAACAAAAACAAAAACCCACGAATCTACTCATAAAAATGACCACTCTTAACTCCCCACTCAGAAACAAAGTTGCATTGCTTTATGTTAACCACGACTTAGTATGTTCAAGCAATCACAAAATTTAATCAAAGCACTTAGATATTTATACAATTCTCTGCTAAGAAAAAGGTTTTGAGTTTAGACACAGGAGATTAGATCAAGATTTTACATTCTGGTGGGATGGTGTGCGTCCCAGTCGTCCTGTCCCGTTTCTGTGAGAAAAAGAGATCGGGATGTGGTCGGAACTCCAAAACCAATCCACACAGGAAGAGAAGAAAAAAGAGGGAAAAAAACAACGGAAGGAAAAATGATGAAAAGGAAAAAGTGAATGGAAAGAATAACAAGAAAAATGAAAGAAAGAAAGCAAGAGAGAAGAAAAGGAAAGGAAGGAAAGAAGGAAGAAGGAAAGAGAAAGAAGAAGAAAAAGGAAAAATAAATAAATAAAATAAGGGATAAGAAAAAAAGAAAAAAGAAAGGAAAGAAGTGAAGGTAGAAGAAAAAGAAAGAAAAGAAGAAAAGAAAGAAAGAAAGAAAGGAAGGAAGAAGGGAAGAGAGACGGAGGATATCCACCAGGGTGCATGACCGGAACCACTGTTAGGACAGGACGAGATAGTGGGACATCCCATTCCATGGAGAAATTAGGACACCTTCATCCCACAGGATATAAAACCTTGGATTAGACTACCAAAATAGCAACTTTTTTACTTATTTGACTAAAGGCTCTAAATGCCAAAAATCGTCATAAGATCTAGACAGTCATAGAAAACCAAACTTGAGAGACAAGATAAAAGGTAAAAACCTTTGTCATATGTTGGCAGCTGTGCTAGTAACTAACTACTTCATACACAGATTATGTTGTGTTATAGCAAATAATAACATGCTACATGCAAGTTGGTGCTTCCAATTATGGGAGACTTAGAATTGGCACACTCCTAAATAAAACAGTTATTAAGAACAATAGGCATATTATTTAAAGAAACTATGTTTCATGAGGACGTAACATTTGTATATGTATATAGAAGCTGACATAATCAAAAAATGCTCGGAATACATTATTGTCAGTTATGTTTCATAACATCAAAGAGAGGCTCAAGCTAAAAATTTAGAGATATCAGAAGGGATCCACACACACACACACACACATAGAGAGAGAGAGAGAGAGAGAGAGAGAGAGAGAGAGAGAGAGAGAGATGATACTTCACCATATTCCACATTTAAAATGAAATGTTACATGCTTGATAGGCATAATCTGCAATTCGACGAATTTTCTGCTCCAAATCAAAGTGATCAAGAGATTCATTAAGTTTTTTTTTTTTTTGCAAAAGCATTGTGCCAGAAGTTAACACCAACACGAGACAACATCGCCAAAGAAATCCATAAAACCACTGAGTATTTAAGTATTTCCATTTTTGAAAGGACAATATACAAGGAGAAAGAAGGAAAATTTATACTCCAAGGAGTTTATGAGTCAAAAAAAATCAAGCAACGAACCAACATGTTCGGATAAAAGAAGTGCAAATAATAGGCTTTAAGTTAGGACAGGTTATGCTTATGGAAATAAAGATGAAAAACAGAGTAGGTATCAAACAATCAATTCTACCTTGTACAGGCTTAAAACTTCTGTTGTTAGCTTGGTAGCATCATACCATGCACGGCGGTTAATGACTTGAGTAATTTCAGTACGCAGCAAAGGACGGACCATGTGCTTCTTCCCCAGTGAAGTATGCAAGAGAATTCGGGCAAAGGCAGGAACAACTTCTCTTGATAAGCTGGCACTAACAAGTACGACTCCCTTGACTTCAATCTAAAAGATGCAAGCATTGAGTTCAGAAAACAAGCTAGCAGACCAGAAAAATTTTAAGAGTTACCAAGCATCACTTAGTAATTACTCTGCATAGGAGAAGTTTTTCAAAATAATGCTAATGTTCACCTAGCATTATATGCCTACAAATTCCATTCACATGATTTCTACATGTAAGTCTCAGTGCAGACATAATTAGCAAAAGGGTTGGGCGTCTCAGTGCACGAGGCTCCCGCAATTGTGGGGGGTCTAGGGAGGGTCAGATGTATAAAGCCTTACACCCGCATATGGAAGGGTTGTTTCCATGAAAGGGTTAGATCACAATAATATCAAGATATACCATCAAAGGCATAATCCTGTAACTCACATTGGCAGATTGACCAGAGGCATGTGCTTTTTCTGCAGCTTTCAAAGCAAGAAGGCCTCCATCATCATGTCCGACCAAAATAACAGATGAAAAGCCCAGCTCCAAGCAGAAGGAAATAAGAAGGTCAACCTACACATTGTTATGACAAAGGATCAACTTCTTCAAAATCCATAACATGAGTAAAAACAAAGACCATATGTCAAAAACTATTGGAAAGAATGCCTTGAATAACAGTCAAATGATGCAAAACCTACAGTTGTGCACATATGACACATGGCCATCAACTATTCTGGATTTCATGATATCTCGTTCCAAGCCACTTTCCAAAAGTTAATCCGAAGACTTAAAGAACTAATTACAATTACTTCACATGTATAATTAAGAAAATTTATACATTACAAATGGAATACTAAGAAGATATGGAAACAAAAACATATAAATAGCACATCTGGTATGTAAACTAAGAAAATATGGTGAAGAAAAGACATATCCAAGTTACACAGAAAATATCTCCACGAAAGAGATCTGCTAAAGCTTCCATCCTGTACTCCAACTGAGAATACCAACAACATAGATAAACAAAAAAAAAAAAAAAAGTTTCTGGCATCAATTGATAACCTCTGACTTGTAAACCAAGTCGACCATTCTGAGGGAACAAGGCAGAGTCATTTGAAGAAGTAACCTAAATTCATCGAAGGATGATGTAAATCAGAAGGAGACAGTATAACAGTACGAAGAGAGAATGGATAGGACAAAAAATAAACAGAAATTGATTTTCTACTCTCATAAAAGGCATGAAATAAAAATATACAATAAGGTTTTAATGTCTTAGAAATAATAAGTAAACAACTTCTCCTAAGGAAGCACTGAGCAACTGGAAAGGAGAGCCAGTAACATGTGCTAAAGATTCTATATATGTATATATTTAGCTTTGCAAAAGACTTGAATGAACAGCAACATATGGAACTGGACATAAAGCGTAGAAGAATCACCTGGGATTCTAGCATGTATGGGTTTGGTAATCGCTTGTCTTCCCAATCCTTCCTGCGTGGGCGAGACGTTAATCCCCACCCAGGCCGATCAAAAGCCACAACTGTGCAGCCAATCTGCTGAGCCAACACACCCATCACATGCCTCCACGAGAACACACCTCCTCCAAACCCATGGACCAAGATCACAGCAAACTTCCCCCTATCCTCTACCCCGGTTCCCAGACTAACAGAACTAGATGAATATCCATCACTTTTGCCATCATCAAGGCTCAGAACAGGAATATCATCAAAGTGGAATGGAGGCGGAGTTGCAGATTCTGCTAATAGTGGTGCATACAGAGACGAATTTTGGAATTGGTTACTAAAGCTTCTGTTGAGACGATGGTGGCTTTTAGATGGAATTGTCAAAGGCCTTTCAAGTTTAAGCCCTGCCGAGGAAAGGCTTGGTGGGATCACATCAGGACTAGATTCATGGAAGGGTGAGGAGGTTAAAGAATAAGAGCTTGGTGAGTCAAACAGACTGAGCTTATAATGAACTGTAAGCCCATGACAGGCAATGAACAAGCTATCAATGTCTGCAAGAAAACTGATTGGAAGGTCGCGCCCATCACGAACTATTGCTTTTCTTTTCATTTCACTGTCACTCTTTGAATTTCTTCCACAAGGTGTGGGAGATCGAGGGATCTTATGGTAACCAGAAAACATATTCTTGCATGTGAGGACCTGATATATAGAATAAGAGGAATTTAGCTGTAATAAGATATGGATGATATTAATAGCATTCTATGCTCGACAAGACTAACACTTCAGAAGTCAAAAAGAAATGCAGAAAACAAATTCTTTTCTCAAAAGCAGTATTTTGATGACTTCATGATACTGAAAAAAAAAAAACAGAAACTTGAAGTGCTGCTCTGTTTATATATTATATACTTGCAGTTAAAAAAGAAAATTTGTATATCTATATAAGTAAGTTTACAAAGGATAATAGTATATAAATAAATTCTGAAGTACAGATATAGGGGAAATATAGCACATAGAAGCATCTGAATCAAGAAAATAACAATTAGAAAAATGTACATGAAATGAACATACTGATTCTGTATCTACACGGTGAAACAAGAGCTTCCGCCGTGCTCTGCAGCTTGTCCTGTAAGCAACTACAACATGACCAAGTGCAAAGACCAATGAAGAAAGGAAAAGAACAGGCATCCCCCATGATTTTCTTAAATGCAGTCTCTCTCTCGCCAATGATGGTGAATGTTCAGGTTCTAACTCAGAGATAGGAGTGTAAACACAAGCCTTAATTGACAGGATGAGCACCGAAGCTAGGGAACAGAGTGTTACTATTCCAAGATATGGACCATGGGAAAGCTCAGGACCATCGCACAAAGAATAAACACCTGCAAGATGAAGATATGATCGTGCATGGGATATAAGTACTTGGAAAAACCAAATGTATTGTCAAGGGATTTGAATCTGAACTTAAGTAGAATTTTTTTCTCTCATTATAATTAATCATTAATATACAAGTAAAAGTAGAAGAAGAGATGGTTTACAGGTGAAAGAATATTCATTTTCTTTTTTTCTGTTCATGAATAAAAAAATATGCTTTGAAATATGTTTCCACTTTGTAAAGTTCTAAAGAAATTTGACAAATATCATACTGCCAAAATCTTTAGAATTGTCATTAAGAAAAAAGGTATTTCTTAGTAATAAGTCTTAATCCACCACCATTTGTGTCGTTTAGATTTATTCATTTCATGAAAACACTTCATGTACCCAAAATAAATTTTATATATACACACACACATACATATAGTGTAGTGTGAAGATTGCCAACTTAAATAAAAGTATAGCTAATGATTCATTAAAAAGGGATTTTTTCCCAAAAAGAGTCATAACGTGTTCTTTATTGAAAGAATTAAGCAAATAACAGAAGAGACAAAGCAAGAGGAACAGAAAGAAAACAAAGCTTCATTGAATACTATGTTAAACAAGGTCTATGTGGGAGAAAAAAAAAGAAAAAGGAAAGTCTTTCTAAGTTTTCAAACCTACAGATAGGTTTTGTGAGTAAAAAGTCCCAAAATTATTTAATACACGTTAAAAGAAATTAGGGTCTCGATTTTACACCGCATTTCAATTCACCAATTAGAGAAGCTGTGAATATTTTCAACTTAATCCTATCCACAATTCAATTCGATGGGGGGAAAAAATAAAAGCCGTCTTCCAACAGAAGTTTAACCCTTTTCCGGGGGAAAAAAAAGGGAAAACTATGAAATTTGAGGAAAAAAGTTTAAAATAGCTTTAAAAAGACCAGAGAAAAAGCAAAGCTCATGAAGAGAAAAAGAAGAGGAGGAAAGAAAGACGAGAAAAAAAAAAGGAAAAAAAAAAAGAAAACTTCTTTTTCTGCTCAAAGCTAAAAAAATTGTTAAACTGGTAATCATTTACAACAAAAGGCAAAGATGATTTCCCTTCCAATTCTGAAAACTAAAAGCCATCTTCTGTTCATGATAACCAAGCACCAATTCTCATTCGAGAGAAGATTAATCATACCAATCATGTTGGAAAACGAACCCAAAAAAGTAAGATCGCGAAGTAATATCAAAAATTCCAATACGTTCTCGGCCAGGCTACTATTTCTGATTGCGCGACATATCATCGAGGAATCAGCCAAGAAAAAAAAGATCGGAAAGCAACCAACGGAGTGAGGAAGAGCAAAGCTATACATGTGATTATAAGAGATCGGATGATGGAAACGAGAGGTATATCCATGAGCGAGCTCTTGAAGCCGTATCTCTCCACGTGGTCCTTGACGCCGTAGCACCTTGCGCACGCGAACCTCGACGCCAGCGCCAGCGACACCGTCACGTCCCCGACGGCCACGAGCACCGGCGCCGACGAAACGAGCAGCGACGCCACCATCGTCAGCATGAAGAAGGCCGTCCTAAGGCCCCTCCGGACCCTCTCGAGATTCCCCTTTCCTCCGGCGGCCATGGCCGCAGCTCCAGTCGGAACGCCGCCAGAAACCAGACCCCCTCTCCCGGACTCCAATCGATCACTCCCTCGTCGTAGAGCTCGCGAGAATCAGCAGCGGCGGTGTGGGAGAGTACAGCGGGAGAGGAGGGGCCGAGTCTGGCGAAACCCTAGCCGGCGATGAGAAGAGATCGGGGGTTCCGGCTTTCGGCGGCGATTCGGCCATTTCCCGACGGGCTCTAGGCCGGTGGCGGATCGATCGGAAACGCCATGCGCCAGGGTTCCGAGAGAGGGGACGGAAGAAAGAGTCCAATAGGAATCAGCGGAGAGGAAAAAAAACGGAAAATAAAAATACGAAGTACAGAACCTCCCGGCTTCAGTTAGAGAGAGAGGGGTGGCGATGGTTTTTATTGCATTAAAGCCCCTAATCGTTATATTATTCTGCAATAATTTGAAATCTTCGTGTTCTCATTTGTGCCGACTATCAAAATCTAATTTAACGACGATCGTTGATTCGTTGATAGGTTCATGGAATTTAATCAGCTCTTTGTTAAGTTAATGTCAGTTACGCGCCAGCTATTAATGCTAAGGGCGATGCATCCCAAACGGTCGGTCCAGGAATAAGGATGAGAAACCGACCGTTGGATCGAAATCTGAGTCTTCCTATGACGTCTGCCTTCTGTCTCGCTGCGGGAAAAAAGAAAAAAGATTCATTCCACAAAGTGGGCCCCGCGGTGGTAGGGCGAGAAATTTGAAAGTAGAGCCGGTCTTATGGGGCCCACTTCTTGGTCATTTTCTTTTTCGGGGTACATACGCTGCTTGGTCATATGACAACGTGAAATGATCTGACAGTGGGGCCACCAAGGAGAAGGAAAGTATATAGCCATCGCGACGACCAGCGCGACGCAGAGGCATCACAACTTACTCATTTTGCGGATGCGAATGGACGCGTAGGTGGCCCCCAGTTGTAGAAGAGCGGCGCGACCTCGGGAAGGGCAGTGTCGTCATTGCATGCAAGCTTCAGGGGCATAATTATAATCAGAGCGCTGCTTCCGAGAACGTGACCGTTTGTTGGTTGGGCGGATCGTGGTCGGACCGAAAACCGAAGTTGGGGAAGCGAGGACCTGACCGCGAGGGCCCACATGGCCCTTCTTGCGTTACGCCACGTGGCGAGCGACGAGGGGGCGAGCGCGCCCGAACGAGATCGGCTGGGGGAGGTAACGATCAGATGATGGAGCAAAGCGGGATGTGCCGGCTTCTAACTAACGCGACCGATATATTTCGGTGATTCGGTGCATCACCCACGTACACGTACCGGAGAAAATTAGAGCGCTCACGGCATTTAAGAGGTAGGAACAGGAGCGGTAGAGGGAGGGACCGTCGCGGTGAGATAAGTAAAAGCTGAGACTGAGAGATTGGTACAGTGACCGGCGGCTCTTCCTCACGAGCCTCATGTGTGTCGTTTACCTGCCACTATCCCGCTGGGAACTGAGACCTAAATTCATCAAATAGTTTATCCTTACAGACGCTATCTTTCACGGGAGAGAAGATTTTGTCTGTCCAGTATGTGAAATCTTTCTTCTTTCTTTTGGAAATAAGCTATTTAGACTTTATGGAGACAATCGCTGACCGCAAAGATCCGCTTAAGTGAAGCATCTAGTCATGCCACTTGAGTCTTGATCAAAAGCGGGACCAATTCCAATATGTTTTGTCCGTCACTTACCGCGTGGAGAGAACAAGGAATGTGAGAGTAGATTTTTCACGGTGACAGGAACAATGATCAATTTATGAAACTAGCAAAGCAGTTATAGAATATTTTGTTTTTTTCTTTTGCTAGGAGATTGGGAAGAATACATACAAAAGGCTTTGGAGGCCAATATCTAGCATATAAGCCTATTTTTCTTTTTCCTAATATCTAGCACTATAGATGTTCCATTACCCTTTAGAAGGAAAAACAGTAATTGCTCTCCTCGTCATGGGCGTGTTTAATGGAATACTTCAGGCCTGGAAGCAAGTGTCCCATTATTCATGGATCAAACCTGCATGCCAATCTGCAGTTAAGATGCACTGCCCAAGAATAAAATCTAGATCATCTGTTTCTAGAGAAGGGTATGGCCGCTGTTGTTAGCAATATATTATCTAAATAAACGAATAAATCTATAAATGTAATTAATAAAAAAATTTAAAAGGAGTTATATATATATATATCATTCGGCATCCAAATAATTCTATTTTAATGCAAAATAAACCTATTCTACAATAATATAAATCTATGCATTTAATAAATTTATATCATAGAATTTCAAATCCTACAAATCTAGTAATATTAAATTAAAAATAAAGGTAGAAGAAAGTAGCCTGATTGAAGGCAGGTCGAAACGCGTAGACGCTGTCCCAAAGAAGTATTTACCCCCACGTACGGATCTCCCGGCAATCCTCATCTGAGATACGACGACCCTACAACTTCTTCTTCGGCACGTCTCGTAAGAAGTCAAAACAAATCCGATCGGACTTGCAGATCCAGCAAAGAGCAGAATGAAAAGAACAAAATAAACTGAATAAAAATGTAAAAACAA
>JAOXJJ010000555.1:136458-154409 GCA_025769935.1 Phoenix roebelenii
GAAGCTGAGAAGCAAGGGAGCTTCTAATGCCTCCCGACGTCTTCCACCTAGCCCTGGACATTCTGTCCAGAACTCACCGCCTCCGGTGGAATCAGGTCGGCCGGAACAGTTTGACGCCCTGGTGCAGCAGGTTCAATCCTTGGCCGCAGCTGTCCAAGGCTTGCAACCAAAGGGCGTCCCACTAGCGTCCTCTCCACAGGCCCCGGTCCAGCCAGCGCCTCCTTCGGATGGACCGGCACCCCGAAGCCGAAATCTCCACGCCACCTCAAGGGCCAACGATGAGGAGCGCTGCTGCTGTCAGGGTTCAACCCGAGCATCCCCTTGGGGAGAACCCCTAGCGAGGGGTCCAGGCAACTGGCCGCAACCATCGAAGGTCGAGTCGGTCCCAGGGCAACTTGCGCCCGAGCAGACCACCGTGGTAGTTCCCCAGAGTGATGAACTCGACAAGAAAGTCGAGAAGATGGAGCACCAGATTGAGGTGCTCCACAGCAAGAGGGCGAGATGCGAGGGCGACTTCGAGTTTACCACGAGATCCCCTTTCTCTCAACAAATCGAGGATGAGCCGGTCCCGCTGAGGTTCAAGATGCCCCAAGTGGAGCCCTACAATGGCATGACCGACCCCCTCGACCACTTGAAGAGCTATCGGGCCCTTATGGCATTGCAAGGGTCCTCGGAGGCCATGCTCTGCAAGGCCTTCCCAGCAACGCTTCGAGGAGCTGCCCGGCTTTGGTTCTCCGGGCTGAAGCCCAGCACAGTCTCCTCCTTTGAGCAGCTCGGCAGGCAGTTCGCCACCAACTTTGCTGCCAGTCGACCCCAGCGGCGGACTTCAGACTCCCTCCTCGACATAAAGCAAATGGAGGAAGAGTCTCTCAAGGAATATCTGGACTGTTTCACCGCCGCAACGTGGGAGGTCCGTGAGCTTGACCAGTCAATAGCCATGTCGGCACTCAAGACTGGAGCCCGGTCCTATAGGTTCCTCTTCTCCATGGAGAAGAATTTTTCCGCTGATTTCACCGAGATGTTAGTCCGGGCGCGGAAGTACGCGAAGGCCGAGGAAGCCGTTGCCTCTAGGCGGGGTGCGGCCGAGCAGACCTCCAAGAAGCAAAAGAGGCGTCGCGAGGAGCGTGGCCATCCCAGAAGCCAGTCTCCGCGCCGACCCAAGAACCCGCATCGTCTGAAGAGTCCACCCCGGCCGCGGGGGCCGCTCCGACCAAGGTTCCCGCCTCGTCCGAGATCTCCATCACGGCCCCGCATACCCACTGGGAGGTACAAAAATTACACTCCCCTTAATGCTCCTCGGACTGAGATCCTCATGGAGATTGAGGGTCAAGATTATTTTCGGCCTCCACTCCCGATGCGGGACCCCGGGGCCTGGCGCAATCCCAAGAGGTACTGCCGCTTCCACCGGGACCACGGATATGATACAGAGGACTGCTTCCAGCTTCGGGACGAGATTGAGGTACTTATCCGTCGAGGAGTGCTCAACCGGTTCGTGCAGAACCGGCGTGAGGAGAAAAGACCAGTAGAGGACGCCGTGCAGCCTGGAGAGCCAAATGCCAATAAACCCATCACCGGTACTATCAACATCGTAGACAAGGGGGCCCCAGTCGAAGAACCAGCTGGGGAAAGGCTTCCTTCGAAGCGCCCCCGCACTTCTGAAGTCATCTCGTTTTCGAACGAGGATCTGAAAGGAGTTGAAACTCCTCATGATGACGCTGTGGTCATCTCCATGGTTGTAAACAAGTTTGATGTAAAACGCGTCCTGGTAGATAATGGAAGCTTGGCGAATATTTTGTATTTTGATGCCTATTCTAAAATGGGGATGACAAGAAGTAAGCTACGGAGAATGAATGCTCCGCTGGTCGGATTTACTGGGGACTCAGTCCCAGTGGAGGGCGAGGTTGGTCTCCTGATTACGGTCAGGCTCGCCCCTCGAGAAAGTGTCGTAAGGATGGATTTCCTCGTGGTCCGCTTACCCTCAGCCTATAACGCCATCCTTGGACGACCAGGGCTCAACGCCCTCCGAGCCGTGGTCTCAACCTGTCATTTGCTCATGCGGTTTCCCACCAGCCAGGGAGTAGGCGAAGTTCGTGGGGACCAGACAGTAGCAAGGCGGTGCTACATGGCGACCCACAAGGCGAGGCAACCGACCGAGGTGTCAACTCCAACACCGGACTACGAGCCCTCAGTCGAGACCTTAGAAGTCGGGATGGCCCTCGAAAGAAGCGAGTAGAGCCTGGTGAGTTACTCACCCGAATTCCTTTACAAGAAAATTGTCCCAAGCTAACCGTGCAGGTCGGCTCCGACCTTGATGCCCGTGAGAGAGATCGTCTTGTCGACTTCCTGCGGGCCAATATGGACATCTTCGCCTGATCGCCTGCCGACATGCCAGGGATAGATCCTGAGGTCGCGGTCCACCGACTTTAAGTGAAGCCAACCTACAAGCCCGTGCGGCAAAAGAAGCGAAGTGCCGCCCCGGAGCGACAGCGAGCGACGGCCGAGGAAGTCGACAAACTCCTCAAGGCCGGGTTCATCCGGGAGATATCTTATCCAGATTGGCTCGCCAATGTGGTCCTCGTTCGAAAAGCTAGCGAAAAATGGCGCATGTGCGTGGACTACACCGACCTGAATAAGGCCTGCCTGAAAGACAGCTTTCCGCTCCCCAGCATCGACCAGCTCGTGGATTCCACCTCGAGACACCAGCTGCTGACATTCATGGATGCCTTCTCAGGGTATAATCAGATCCGAATGGTGCCGGAGGATGAAAAGAAGACAACCTTCATTACTGATGGAGGTACCTACTGCTACAAAGTGATGCCTTTCGGCTTGAAGAATGCTGGAGCAACTTATCAAAGGCTGGTCTGCCGAATCTTTAAAAACCAAATAGGTCGAAACATGGAGGTCTATGTCGACGACATGCTGGTGAAGAGCCGAATGGCAAAGGATCATATGGCTGACCTTGACGAAGCATTCTCCACACTTCGAAGGTACCGGATGAAGCTCAATCCCGCGAAATGTGCATTTGGAGTCACCTCGGGCAAGTTCCTTGGCTTCGTAATCATCCAACGGGAAATCGAAGCCAATCCCGAGAAGATCCGAGCGCTCAAAGAGATGGTACCCCCGAAGACAGTTAAAGAGGTACAGCGGCTCATGGTACGGATCGTAGCTCTCGGAAGATTTGTTTTTCGGTCGGCCGAGCGCTGTCTTTCATTCTTCGCAGCTCTCAAGCGGCCGAAGAACTTCTTGTGGTCAGTGGAATGCCAGCAAGCCTTTGAAGAGCTTAAGCGCCTTCTCGCTTCTCCCCCATTGCTCACGAAGCCTCAGCAGGGTGAGCTCCTTTACTTGTACTTGGTTGTTTCCCCAGTTGCAGTGAGCTCGGTTCTGGTCCGAGAAGAAAACAAGCTTCAAAAACCAGTATACTACACTAGCCGGGTCTTGAGGGATGCTAAGACCCAATATTCCAAATTGAAAAAGACCATCTTTGCTTTGGTCGTCTCAGCTCGGTGACTCCGACCTTATTTCCAAGCCCACACGGTGGCTATGTTGACCGACCAACCAATGAAGCAAATCCTGCAATGGTCAGATCGTGCTAGTCGAATTACGAAGTGCGCAGTTGAGCTCGGGGAGTTCGATCTCGAATATCGTCCGAGGCCGGCAATCAAAGCTCAAGCGCTTGCCGACTTCATCGTGGAGTGTACTGTGCCGGACGAACCCGAACCCACATCTACAGCGAAAGAATCTCCGGAGCAGCTGTGGACGCTGCATGTGGATGGCTCCTCGACCTCGAGGGGTAGCGTAGTAGGCATCATCCTCACCAGCCCGGATGGGGTGGTCGCAGAACAAGCTCTGCGCTTCAAATTTTCTGCCTCGAACAATGCGGCGGAGTACGAGGCGCTTATTGCCGGGCTCAAGCTGGCCAAGGAGCTGAAGGTTGAGAACCTGAAGGTCTTCAGTGATTTCCAACTGGTTGTGAGCCAGATTCTGGGTGACTTCGAAGTCAGGAAACCATCAATGCAGAAATATCTCCAGAAGGTGCGATACCTCACATCGACCCTGAGCTCCTTCCACATCCAACACATTGCCAGATCGGAGAATCTCAGAGAGCAGATCAATTGTCAAAACTAGCGTCCTCCTGTATGAGTGAGCTCCCCAAAGCAGCGGTACTGGAGTATCTCCAAATGCCCAGCATGGAGGAACCCGAGCTGACCCTTTGCGTCGAGGCTGAGCCGAGCTGGATGGACGAGCTCCTCAGCTACCTGCAGGATGAAGTCCTCCCCGGTGATGAACATGAGGCTCGCCAAGTCAAGCGTCAAGCCTCTCGGTACATATTGTATGAAGGCAAGCTTTATCGAAGATCTTTTATCTCTCCCCTCCTCAGATGCCTCCGCCCGTCAGAGGCGGATTATGCAATGCGTGAAGTCCATGAAGGGATTTGCGGAAATCATCTGGGGGACCGAGCACTGGCACATAAGATTCTGCGCCAGGGATATTACTGGCCTACGCTCCAGAAAGATGCAGTAGATTTTATCCGGAGATGTGACCGGTGCCAGAGGAACGCCAGCATCCAGCGCCGGCCCTCAGCCCCATTAACCTCGATCAGCTCCCCCTGGCCATTTGCCCAGTGGGGAATCGACATCCTGGGATCGTTTTCCCTGGCAACTGGGCAGAGGAAATTCTTGGTAGTTTCTATTGATTATTTTACTAAATGGGTCGAGGCCGAGCCGGTGGCCCGAATCACCGAGCAGAAGATGCGGAATTTTGTTTGGAAGTCAATCATTTGTAGATTCTGACTCCCTCGTATCCTCATATCAGACAACGGCCGCTAGTTTGACAACACTCGCTTCAGAGAGTTTTGCTCCAAGCTCGGCATCGACCACCGTTTCACCTCGGTCGCGCATCCTCAGACAAACGAAGAAATCGAGGTGACAAATCGTACTATTTTGCAGGGACTCAAGGCCAGGCTCGATCAATCCAAGAGGCAGTGGGCCGAGGATCTGTACAACGTCCTGTGGGCTTATCGGACTACATTCCGTGTACCCACCGGTGAAACTCCCTTCAATTTGGCGTATGGAACGGAAGCCATCATCCCAGTGGAGATCGGACTCCCCGCCCCGAGGGTAGAGCATTATGACGCCGACTCCAATTCTTCGCAGCTCAGAAACAACCTAGATCTCATCGAAGAGACAAGGGAAGCCGCCCGAGTCCGTATGGTGAGGTACCAACAAAAGACGGCACAGTACTACAACGCTAGAGTCAAAGCCAAATTTTTCAAAGTGGGGGACCTCGTCCTCAGAAGAGCTGAAGTCTCTCAGCCGACCAAGTAAGGAAAGCTGGCCCCGAAATGGGAGGGACCTTACCGGGTCGCGCACGTCCAGGGGCCCGGGGCGCACAAGCTGGAGTCTCTCGAGGGGACTCCCATTCCACGAAGCTGGAGTTCTAAAAATCTTCGGATGTATTACCAATAGAGCCCCAAGGGGTTCTCTCTGATTGGAAGCATGTCTTACTTTTTTACAATGATTCATCTGCAATCATTTAATTGTGCTGTGTTTCCCCTGATGTTCAAATGTCTCGTGATTCTCAGACGACCCGCTCCAGCTCGGATGTCTGACTCAGCTTGGATAACCAACGTCGGACGCCTTAGCGAAGTTCGAAGTATCGACGTCGAGCTCGGTCTCGATCTTCCTCAAATACCTCGACTAAGGTCGGGATGCCCCGAGGTCGATAGTGCATTCCCAGACCCCTCGATCTCGGAAAGCGTCGCAGATCGATAGTGCGTTCCCAAATCCTTCGACCTTGCGTACGATGCCTCGACTAAGATCGGGATGCCCCGAGGTCGACAGTGTGTTCCCAGACCCCTCGACCTCGGAAAGCGTCGTAGGTCGATAGTGCATTTTCAAACCCCTCGACCTTGCATACGATGCCTCGACTAAGATCGGGATGCCCCGAGGTCGACAGTGCGTTCCCAGACCCCTCGACATCGGAAAGCGCCGTAGGTCGATAGTGCGTTCCCAAACCCCTCAACCTTGCGTACGATGCCTCGACTAAGGTCGGGATGCCCCGAGGTCGACAGTGCGTTCGCAGACCCCTCGACCTCGGAAAGCGTCGCAGGTTGATAGTGCGTTCCCAACCAAACCCCTCGACCTTGCATACGATGCCTCGACTAAGGTCGGGATGCCCCGGGGTCGACAGTGCATTCCCAGACCCCTTGACCTCGAGAAGCGTCACAGGTCGATAGTGTATTCCCAAACCCCTCGACCTTGCATACGATGCCTCGACTAAGGTTGGAATTCCCCGAGGTCAACATTGCGTTCCCAGAATCCTTGACCTCGGAAAGCGTCGCAGGTCGATAGCGCATTCCCAAACCCCTCGACCTTGCGTACGAGTCGGCAACGAGTCTGGTCCTTCTCGACCTCGCTACTCGACCTCGACCTCATGCTCGACCCCAGAGAATTAGAACTTCGACCTTCGAGAAAATGCTGGGTAGAGCTTTCATGGTCGTCCCCTATGACAATACCCCGGTAAACTAGAAGGTTCGGGGTGGATTTCGAGCCAAAGCATGCCTCCAAGAACAGCTTACAATACGGAGCATCTAGCTCTGACAGTACAAAAGGTGCATTTTAATCAGTACTTACATTGTTTTATTCATTTCTATGCTACCGAATGTTTTAAGTAAAATCCCGACTAGCGTCGGGGTGCTCTGCTGGTTCAATCATGAGCTGAGATCTCATTGACCCCGCGCGCACTACTTGTCAGTAGACCCCAGTTCGATTTATACCGGCAGCTCGGCGAAATTTGATCCCGAGCTTGAGGACTTGCATCGGGCCTGTACCTAGACCTATTGAGTCGGGGGGTCCGATAACCCGCTTCGGCAACTAGAGGTCCGAGCTCGAGGGATCGATGAAATTTGAATCAGAGTTCAAGAACATAGTGAGCTCTGTTAATTTGTTAAGCCTGAGGCCGGCGACCTAATGAGATGACGGTTAGAGCACGGTGTCCCACGATTCAGACTCCGAGCTCTATGGCTTGACCAAATTTAGGTCCAAGCTCGAGGGCTTGACGAGTTCCAGAACTAGTATCTTCCGGATCTACGTACAACGACTCCGCTGGTCGAGAATCCGAGCAGCGGAGACTGGGAACCCGAACCTGACTTAGCGAATACGTCGAACCTGAGTCTAATTGCGTACCGAACATGGATGGAACCCCGAAGCCCAAGTCTAAGAGCTTGAACAAGCCCGGAGGCCTTAGAGAGAGACACTAAGAGAAAAAAATCAACTACGTAAGTTGAAAGGAAAAAGTTCATTTAGAAGAAAAGCCCGAAGGCTAAGTACAAAACTGAGGTTCGGTCGTACAATAGGCATAAAGAACGACCTCCTTAACAAAAAAGAAGGAAAAGAACAAAGCCCTAAGAGACGAGCACAGCGGCATCCGTAGCCGGGATCTCTCCGGGTTCTTCCGCGGCGACCTCGGAAGCTTTGGCCGGACCTTCCTTGGCAGCAGTCGGTTCCTCAGGGGCGAAGGTCCCGGCTTGGATGTCCTCAGTGACCTCGATGACCTCGGGGGCAGCCTCGGATATTTCCGCCGGACCTTCCTCGGCAGCGGCCTCCTGAGTGGCTTCCTCGACCGCCGGAGCTTCTGCTTCGGCCAAGTCCTCCGCCTCGGGCTCCTCGGCTCCTGCTCCTGGCTGGAGCAGATTGAGGTCGAACTCAGGACAGAGCCGGCTCAGTTGGTTGCGGAAGTCAGTGAAGCCGTGGATAAGCCCGTTCATGGCTTCCTCCTCGAGCAGGTCACGGAACTCTTCCGATTCACGGAAGAGTGAACGGCGTTTTGGGCCTACTCCCGGGCCTCCTTCTCCCGAGCTTCAAGTTGCTCGGCCTTCAGCTCCATCTTCTTTATTTTCGCTCGCGGATGACGAGCAGGGATTGCGCCTCGGCCAAACGAGCCTCGGCGGACTGCACCTCTGATCTAGTCAGCGTGTGAGCGACCTCCTTCTCGAGCTCCGCGGTCAGAATCTGGACCTCATCCTAGCTGGCCCCCACTCTGAGCAAAAGCTCCTTCTGCAGGAGCTCGGCCTATGCAAGTTTCTTCTCGGCCTCTTCTTTTGCCCGCGAACACCGACGAGCTTGTTCCCAGTAGTCCGCGCCGAGCGAGATCAGTGTATCGATCTCGTGGAGGTGCTGTAAGCAAGGCAAAGAAAAAATTAGGCCGAGGATAAAATTAGGACATGAAAGCTAAAAGCGCAAAAGCTAAAATAAAAAATAAATAAAAATAAACTTATCCGAACAGCAGAGCGGCAAGTTGAGTCCAAGAAATTGTTCAGACTTATGGCCTGAATTTTCGCTCTGTCGGCCGGGAGCAGTGCGACGCAGAAGATCTGCTGCGCCATCTCGACATTGTCGAGAGCTGAATCGCCCTCGTACACCGCCCACTCTAGGATGTAAGGCCGCCTTTCTCTTTGGCCCTCACCCTCCGGTGGGCCGGGGAGGCTGGGCCTTATGCTCGGCGAAGGCGGCCTCGCGGCCCCTTGGCTGCTGCCCGGTTCGGATGCCGGGCGCTCGGGTCGGACCGGCGGCCGACCAGGGACCTGCGAAATTGGCGCCGGACATGCGAGCGCCGCAGTAGCTCTTGCCGAGCTCGAGCCCTCCCTCCGAGCAGTTTCGGAGGGCCCAGCTTGGGGGGCGTTCTTCTCAGCGGCCCCACCGGCCGAGGTCTTGGCCTTTTTCTTCGGCTCGGGAAGGGCCCCTCCAGTCTCGGCCAACCTCTTGTTGAACCGAGCGTACATGGCTACGCCCTTAGTCACCATTTTCGGAACGTCTGCAAGAACGAGCAAAAGTTAATAAAATATTGAGAGGAGAATCAAGAAAGGAAATAGATCACTACCCTTACCTCGAGGGCGCGCCGAGCTCAGACCAACATTGATTAGAGCATCCTCGCTTACGAGGTCCCTCAAAAGAATGTCATCCCCGAGGCCGCGAACGGCGTCAAGGATCCCCTGCTCGCGTTTGGAAAGCCTGGGGAGCTTGTTGGCGGTCTTGAGCCGGCTCTGCCCCCACCTAGGGTCGAACTCCCATGTCCGCTTGGAAGCTAAAAAGAAAAATTTTTTCTTCCATTCGTGAATGGACATCGGAGCGCCCCGAAAGAGTGGCCGCCCCCCCGAAGGGTGATATAGAGCCACTCTCCTTCTCCTGGGTTGGACTTCAACATGAAGAGCCACCGGAAGACATTGACAGAAGACATGATCCCGTGTGCTATGCACAGGGACAGAAACCCGATGATCGTCCTCCACGCGTTCGGAGCAAGTTGCGCTGGGACGAGTTGGTACTCTCTGAGCAACTCATTCACGAACCCGTGGAGGGGAAATCGCAGGCCGGCCCAGAGTGTTTCCAAGTACACTCCGATCCGGCCTGTAGGGGGGTTCGTTACCCGATCCCCCAACCCAGCGGGTTCCAAACGGAACCCTCGCCGAGGGAAAACCACTCCTTGGCCATCTCGACCTCCTCCTCACTCATTGTGGACCTGATTTCGTCCGGACCAAGACCCAATAGAAGAGAGAAAGAAAAAGAGAGGAGGAAGAGAGGATTCCAAGCAGACGAAGGGGAGGACACCTTCGGGAGTTCGCCGGAGGTAATGGGGAACCGGCCGCTTCGGACTGGGAAGAAGCAAGGAAATAGAAGAAGATTATTGAAAAGAAGTCACAGAGACGGCCAAATAGGGATTTATATAAATCCCTCTGACAGCCCGGATCTGCGAGGCAGTATGCCGCCCCCCATCCAGATCATAACACGTGTCGACCCCAAAAGTTGGAGTGCCACATTTAATTCGAACTGAGGCTTCGAATATAGAAGCGAGAGAGGCGCCTCATTGGATCGTGCGGCTCCATCATAAGCCCACGACGCGAGGACGTTTCGAAAAATGAAAAAGGTATCGCCCTGATGAAATGCTTCGGAAAATAAGAGATGCCGCCCATCTCCCCCCATTAAGGATGCTTCGAAATACGCGATAATTCAAAATTCCCCTAATCCGCATTAGCACAACCGAAATTATTTTCCGCGCTCGAGCGCATGAGCAGCTCGAGCTCGGAAGTCGGAGGATAGTGTTGGGGAAAAATTACAAGTCACCACGCTCACATAGGCGTCCGAGCAGCCCCTCCGACCTGGAGGCGCCCGAGCAGCCCCTCCGACCTGGAGGCGTCCGAGCAGTCCACTTGGGGTGTCCGAGCAGCCCCACCGACCCGAAGACGCCCGAGTCGCGTGCTGTACTTACATCCCTCCGCAGCCCGATCGAAAAACTACGCCTTGTCTTCGTCAACAATCAATGTGTATGGCTCCTACAGGCATTCGATTTACTCAACAATCAATGCGTATGGCTTCTACAGGCGTTCGGTTTACTCAACAATTAAAACGTATGGCTTCTGTTGTCTACGGATGTCAAGCCCTTAACGGCAGACCTGCTCAGCTACGAATGATAGCATGACTCCACGGTGATTTGAAAGCTCTGGCTTGATCTCCAACAGTAACAGCATTGATTCACACGATCGAGCATTAATTTCTACTGCATGCCCAATCATACGACAACCTGTTCATCTCGTCGCGTCACAGGTAAACCCGTTACCCCCTATAAAAGGGAAACCCCCTGTGGGGAGAAGGGGCTCTCTCTCTGGTTTTCTGAAACTTCAACGATTGATCCCCCCACTCATCTATACATCTTGAGCCTTCCCTCTGACTTAAGCATCAGAGGGCCGACACCGGAAACCCCAGCCACCGGCTTCTTGCAGGTCTCCCGGAGGACGTCGCACGCCATCGGACCGTCGCTCGCCGATTCCCGCCGGAGCTCCTCCTTCACAGCCCAGTGGTCGCCCCCGGGTCCAAATTCCAGCAACACCAAGAAACAACATATCTTAACTAACCAAGGTATTTTTCTAATTTTTTCATCTCAAAAAAAAAAAAACTTTACTACTAAAATAGTATACGGCATGCAGTGCACATAATTCAATCAAGACAAGGGAACATTTTATAAACAAATATGATCTCATCGATTAATAAAGTTTGGTGAACACGATCTCTCAATAATCTCATGTGGTATTTTATTTGCAACTATTTTATATTAAATATGTAAGTGTACGATTTTTTTCTAAAAATGTGCTTATTACGAAAAGCAGAGGAAGCTCCGTAATGTCGACGGAGAGCGAAGACGTAAGGGTTGGGAAATATGCATTGGACTGCGAGAAAGCGTAGGTTGGACTCCAAGTAGCGACTCTACGCGGAACTCAAATACCGGCTACCGCAGCGCTCGGGATCTCTTCGTGGCATAGATGTCAAACGGAAAAATGCGTTCTGCTCGCGTCCTACTCCACTAAAGTCTTTTATCGACTCGGACGATACAGCCGTCCACGTGGAACAATAGCTATGCCTATGAACCAGGGTGTCGAGTGTCGACCTCTTTTATTTATAAGGGAATGCGCTAGCTAAGAATTAATTTTGGATCTATCACAACAGTTTTACTGATCCACCTTTTCTTTTCATTAATTTATTAGCAGCAATTTACAAATTTTGTTGCATTTAGTAGCGATTCAATTAATGCTTCCTATGTCATCATTTTTTCCCCCAATAAATTGAGACCTTGATCACGATCAATTAGTTCTTAAGATTGCTTCGTAGGGTCTAAAATTCTTATACCTCGAAAACTCTTGACTACAAAAATGAAAGTCATATATTCACATGAAAAACCTATTTCTCATTACAAAGTGCTTCCGGACCGGACCTTGACACCTAAAACCACCAAAGTATCGTAAGTGAATTGCACTCATCCATCGAACCCGCGGCGTGCCTGCGGTTCAATGCTTTGATACCTAATTTTAGCCTGCCAACGTGAGAACGTGGAGGCATCGATGATAACCAAAATTTACTAAGTTTTCTTCCACATGCCTCCACGGCTCCACGATCCAAGATCCTGCTTCCCGGCCAATTAGGATCTAAGTCAAGAAAGACGTTCTCGGGATGAGTCTCGCAGAAGACTTCACGCACTGTTATTATTATTTTAGAAGGCGCCGTGTCAATTGGCTCAATCTGGTACCAGTAGCTAGCACGTTCAGCTGGCGCAGAGCTTTCTGTACTCTTTTCAAGTCAATATTTTTTTTTTACTAAATAATTCTAACATAAATAGATTTAAAAAAGTCTAACTCCCGGCAGCTTTCTCTCGCCGAACTACGAGAAATGATTAACAACAGGTGGTCAAAGTCTTTCGCAGCGCTATATGTCACGAAGGCCGAGAGGTTCCCTCTTCCGTCCTTCCGCCATCGACCACTTCTGCCGGCTCGGATTTGGGTATGGAGGAGGACTAGAGAGGCGATTCTGTGCACCGCACCGTAGGCGACGTAGACTGCCGATTTTTGGAGCTGGAGATTAGGTTTTACTCTCGCGTTCCGCTTTTTCTTCTCTCTTCCAGTATGCTAGGGTTTGGATCCCGCATATTTAGGTCGACTCTCTCTGAAAATTGCTGGATTTCTGGATAAATGTATTAGGTTTTCAAGGGGAGACCGCTCGATTGCACTCGCAAAATCAGCAGAACTCAATTTGGGGTGCGCTAATCCGAGGTAATCGCTTTTGAATTCCGAATCGAATAGATCTAGAACGGGAATCAAAGCTACGGCTTCTCGATGTTGATCTGATTCTGGTCATTGACATTCCGATTGATTTTGACGGCTCTTAGTAGTTAAGATTCGTTCATTTCTTGCCGGCCAAACGTATTCTTGTAACTTTTTTCTTCTTCTTGTTTTTTGTTGCTGATTTAGTACACCGGCGTTTTGAGAAGTTCTCCCCTTTCAGCGTCAAATTAAGCCCTTTACATAGGTTGGTGGAGATACTTGGCGGTCATGGCTGTCATCAACTTTGATGCCTCGAAGCAGTACTACACCACTACGGGCCTTGTCGTAGGATATGCTCTCTGTTCGAGCTTGCTCGCCATTATAAACAAATATGCCATCACAAAGTTCAGTTACCCTGGCCTCTTAACTGCGCTGCAATACTTGACTTCTGCCCTCGGTGTCTGGGTTCTTGGAAAGTTCGGATTTTTACACCATGATCCTTTCACCCTCGAGAATGCCAAAAAATTCTTGCCTGCAGCCACTGTGTTTTATCTCGCCATCTTCACCAACACCAATCTCCTTCGCCATGCCAATGTCGATACGTTTATAGTTTTCCGATCCCTAACTCCACTGCTGGTTGCTGTTGCTGATACTGTCTTCAGAAAGCAGCCTTGTCCTTCGAAACTCACATTCTCTTCGCTTGTCATTATATTGAGCAGTGCGGTTGGATATGTGATCACTGATTCGGCATTCACCCTCACTGCATACTCATGGGCCGTTGCTTATTTGGTTACCATCACAACAGAGATGGTTTACATAAAGCACATGGTGACCAACCTTGGACTCAATACCTGGGGATTTGTTCTCTACAACAATTTCCTCTCCTTGTTGATGGCCCCATTGTTTTGGGTTGTGACCGGGGAGTATATGGATGTTTTCACCGCTGTTGGGTCGAGTTCTGGGGGTTGGTTGAGGTTGGATGCTTTTGTTGCGGTGGCTTTGTCATGTGTCTTTGGATTGCTCATCAGTTTCTTTGGGTTTGCGGCGAGGAAAGCAATCTCGGCCACGGCATTTACAGTGACCGGTGTTGTCAACAAGTTTCTTACTGTTGCTATCAATGTGATGATCTGGGATAAGCATGCAAGCTCATTTGGTCTGGCTTGCTTGCTTTTAACTCTCGTTGGGGGAGTTCTTTATCAACAATCAGTTACTCCTAAGCCAGGGCCTTCATCTGAGCGTGAAACTGCAGCATCAAAACAGGCAGATGGTGGGGTCGAAGATGGTGATTCTGAACTTCTCATAAAAAGCGGTGATTCGGAAGACGCGAACCAAGATATTGAACTGTCTGGTAAGGGTTCCAAAGTGTGAACCTTATGATAGAGTTTCTATTTCTTGAATTTGAATCTGTGTCTCAAAGGTCTACTCATTTTGTTATTAGGATAAGAACTATGTTACTGGGTTAATCTTTTTACTCATTTATACTTCTTTCTTGCATGGAAACCACGTTAATGGTTTTCTATCATGGGAGGAGAAATACCTGGCTATACTATCCTTGCTTTTCTTGTTGCTTTAAAAACATTTGTCACCTTTTGAGGATTTTTAATAATTCGAATATCTGGGTTTGTGGCATTGTAGTTTCTTTTGTAAAGGCACTCTCTATTGTTAACAGGTGATAGGTGTTAGTAAGTATATATGCAATTGCACAAGTCAAACTATCTCATTTAAGATTTTCTGCTAATAAATCAAATCATGGATCAGATTTTACCTCAACCAGGCCAAACTTTTCAGCAAATCCAAAGCTATTTGCAGACGTGCTTAATTTATAATGAGGGGATACCCACTATTCTTGATTGATTAGGGTTTTCAGGCATCAATTGCTTTATAAAGTCTCAATTTAATTTTGATGGATGGCTTGATCTCCAAAACGAGTTCAGAATGTCAAACTGAAATCATGGTATATTATTCTCAATTTTGTGGGTGCCAGGGCATATAAAATATTTGTCACCTTGCTCTGAAAATATTATGGTTTGAAGTGCTCTTGACTAATTGCACAGACTCAAACATCTTTGGAAAGTCATTCAGCAAAGGATTGTGGTTCTCTGCGGTTACATATTTTAGACGGTTGAAACTATCATGGTCTGGAGTACGCTTGACTAAGTTGTACATACTAAAATTACCTTTGCAAAGTCATTCAGCACAGCATGGCGATCTCATGGTGACAGACATGAGAGTTTCTGATTTTTGGTATCCACTGTTTGGAATGCAAGCGAGTTTCTTCATGTCCAATAATTTAGATTATGTGTTTATGTTGATCAAATTACTAGCATCGATCAAATGGAAAATCATGATTCTGTTTTTTTTTTTCTTTTTTTTTCAATGGGTGTATCCTTAGTTTGTGAATAAAGAAATCGATAATCACTTATCCTATTTACATCTAGCATTGGGGAAACTGAAGGGCTTGCTTAGTAATATTTCTGGAATACTCTAGTACATGAGTCAATAGGCTTCATGTTGTATAGGTGGATTCGCCAAATACATAGCATGGATGAAATTCATGGAAAACATGTAAAAATACAAAAGCCAAAATGTTGACTGTAATTTATGTATGTTCAAGACTGTACCTTATTCTCATTATGGGTCCTAGACCTAAAACTCCAAAAGAAGTCAAAAGGTTTGGCCAAGATTGGTTTTAAGACTTTCTTACCTAAATAACATGAATTCGTAGGTACAGAGAGGTAGAGAAAATGCAGACTGATATTGCGTCAACCTAGTGATAGAATACTTACATCACTTGTTGGAGTATTTTGTTGCTCGACAGCCTGTGACACCAGTTGCAGTTTTATTCTGCTTCAACAAAGGATCAAACATAGGATATAGTTTCCGTTCAAGTTACTTCTTTTTTCCTTAATACTTGGAGTTTTTTAGTAGCTTACTTTGTCACTTGACTAACCGATACTGATGTCATAACTTGATCGCAGATGTTTTTTCCTTGAACTGCTTTCACTTCATGTGTCGACCTTTTAGGTAGTTAGTATATCTGCCATGTTTTTTCCCCCAAAAATGTTTGTTATAATTAAGTTTAGATGATTTTCTCTTTTTCCTCAATATGATAAGTTGGCTATAATTGCCTACCTCCTTGTCATTTATATATTTGGTGGTCCATTGACAAATCTGACCTGGATGTCATTGGTAGAAAATTATGTTAAACCTAATGAAGTGGGTAGAGATGTTGCTTTGGAGATCAAGTCAGAACTGATGTTTGTTGCCTTCAGATTGATGTCATGTTTTGCTAACTGCTACTGATCATCTGGAATTGTTGTGCCCCACTATTTGAAAACCAGAGTATATCTGACCATTGTGGATTATTAGGATCCATTATTTGCTGCCGAGATTAATTTTCTTCCGATCACTCGGGATTGCTATGCTCTACTATTTGCAGCCTAGACTTTCATAGTGCGATTTATTGCATCAATGGGAAACTAGAGAATGGTTTTGAAGGTCAAGCAGTGTCTGCATACCAACAAGCCGAAGGCTACAAGTAGAGGTGCCAAATGACAGAGCTTTTAGCTTGTCAACTCGATTTGGCTCTCATTTACTGAATGAGCCGCCGCGCTTGAGCTGGGTTTAGCTTGCTCATTTTTGCTCATGAATTGAATCACTTTAATATATAATATTATTAATAATATTATATATGATATTATGTAAATATATATTTTATATGATATGTAATATATATTTTGAATAGATATATAGTTATTGATTTAACATGCTGAAAGGTTATCAGCTATTGGATCTTAATCCAATGGCTGGTTGGCTAGCTTATGACTAAGCCATCAAATTAAGATCCATAGAAAACATGATAGGCTAGGGCACTTGGCTCCTCACTTTCCATGTCCCCATCACCTCCGCCTCTCACCTCAAACATGCCTTTTCCTCTCTTCGTCACCTCCCACCAAATCTCCTCCCTTATGTCCTCCTCTGAATATGATACCACATAGCGAGAGCTGGATGGCCTGAGAAGGCAGCCGGGAAGATGCTGGACCAGTCACTTGGGACTCGGAGAATACGATTGAATATAAAACATCATTTGCGTCACAAAAAATGGTCCGTCACAAATAAGTCTCTCACTATAATGGCAGAGATTTGATTTATTTCTTCACTAAAATAATAGTCCTTCGTGGCATTGTTATGGATGATAATAACCTCGGCCTACCATTATGCGTATGACGGCATCCCATGCGTTTGAGATTCCTTTCTTTAGTTCTGGTGCGTGCCTGTAGCATTTACTCATGATACCTTGTGGAGATGGTTACATTGGAAGAGACGTTGGTAATCTGGGGCAAAGAAGGGGGAGAATCACGGGAATGATTTCCTGATAACGGGCGAATTGTCGGGTGACAAAATGCCTGTCAAAGTGCAAATTAAGACCAGTGTTGAAATCTACTTTGGCAATGCGTTTCTGCAGTCGAAGTAACAAGCTTGTCGTTGTGCTTGAACCAAGTATTTCTCGGTTGAGATGCAAATAGATTGGACCGTCGAAACTTGGAATGGTTTAGCTTGTCTATTTCCTTTCGTCGCTGAAGTGAATTCCATGCTATATCACGAATGAAATCAACAGCTACATTAAGTGTAACGTTGCGCGCCCTACTCTGGTTCACCCCAACAGGATGATTTACATGAGAGACCACATTAATATTTCTCTATTTTTATATTTCTGCTTCTTCCCTCATTTCTTGCTTTGATACACTCTTTCTTCGAAATAAGCCAAAATTAGTGTGTGGCAATAAAGAGGAAACCCATCCTTAGCAAAAAAAGTTGAAAAGGAAACCCATATAATGCAGTTCCAAACTATAATTTTTAACTATTTACATGCATTCAATTTCAAATTAATGCAAACATTTTACAAATATTGCAATCATTGTTATAAATCAATGTCCAAAAAAACATACAAGATATGTTCAAGTTCTAGCAATCTAACGTGTAGTGCAATAAAAATATATCTCTATAACATCTCTATGACATCACGTGAATGTGAAAAAAAAAAAAAAAAAGTTATTAGCTACTCGATGATAAAACTTTGTTGTCATAAAACCAGCTTATATATTGAGCTACGAGGGGCCAAAACATGATTCTATAATGCCAACGTTTATTTAACAAATGCCATCCAATGACTGCGATAACGATGGCAGGATAAATTTGCAAAACAACTCGATAACTGAATTAAATATGATAAACGAAACTTCCAACCAAGAAATGTGCAATTGGCTATGGCTATTTATGTGAAATTATATATATATATATATATATATATATAACGCAAAAACAAAAGAAGCAAAAAAAAAAAAACTCAAAACCTGCCTCCGTGTCCATC
>JAOXJJ010000560.1:0-22140 GCA_025769935.1 Phoenix roebelenii
GAGGGTATACATGCAAATATCAATTTTGGAAGGGTATTCATGCAAAATTCGATATTTAAAAGGGTATCCATGCAAAATATCAATAATAAAATTATGTTGCAAATGATAGATAAAATACTATAATAAATTATTTTTGAGAGTAAACAAATTAGAAAAAAGAAACATAAGTGATACATGAATAGGGAATTATTAAATTATTATGTTTTTGAGAGTAGATAATAAATATAGAAAAGTACAAAGTTTAAAAATCTAATTGTTTTTAATACTATTTTTATAATTTAAATATACTATAATTTAAAAAATTATTTTTTTACCAAACTATTCATTAAACTAGATATTATAATAATAAAAACAACAAACACTACTACAAACAATTGGAAGAACAAATTCAATATATAGCATTCATAAACTAAATAGCGAGTTGCATATTATTCTATTACTGGGAAACATTTTGTCTAATGCTTTGGTGAATACTAAGTTCACAAATTCTATATGGGCCTGTAAGAGAACTTAATAAATTTTCAAAAACAGGAAATTCCTACAAAGAATTCTATGAATAAACAATAAAAAGAAAATATAAATTCTGACTAATTAATATTTTTTATCCATTACTTGGATGCGCTTCTAATATAAATCAACAAAAACAATGACAGGTAGAATAAACTATTCAAAAATTCTATTTATATGCATATGTTGATCTAGTAATAATCTATCCACAATTATTTTAACTCAATGTAAAATGATGTCATTATATTAATGATAGAAACCGTAAAGTCATGCTTTAGTAATATTTTAGGAAATATATAATATCACAATTTTTATCAGTAATTAAGTTCATTTAGAACTTTGTTCGTAAGACATGGTAAGAATGTCATCATTTAGTTTTAACAAGCCTATGAACGTTCCCAAAGAGATAAGTGCCAAGCAACTATCTATCACCTATTAACTAGTTCATCTAAAGTACTAAAAATAGGTTATGAAGAATATCAAAATAATTCAAAAAGCAGCTATATGTTTTGACCAATTACCAAAATTAACAATATGACCTACTTCAAGAAATAAATAAGACAAAAGTTATCTACTTTTTAAATTGCCATATATGCAATAGAAAGTTAACAAATGCACCTCAGGTGTATGTGCAGAAACCAAATATCTTCTCTATGTAAATCTTCCACAATTTCAGTCATTGATCAGACCACTTATTATACTTATTTTTATTTTTTCCTCATAAAAAACATGATCATCAAATCTAAAATGTTCAGCATTAACAAAAAATTGAGAGTAAAATTATTACACTAGAACCATAAGGGTGCTATGGAAAATTCAAAGAGGCGTCTATATTTCTTCTAATTTGCATGTAGTTACTCGCACAATCTCTTAGGATGATGATGATGGTAGAGATATTAGTCCTCATAGGGCGCCGAGCTTATCTACTAGTAGGGCCTTGCATGTAATCGCTATTTAATTAAGTTGTTATTAAACAAAAATGAACTTAATTTGCAAGCAAAGTACCTTCTCTCGGCTAGACCTAGAAACAAGAATTTTGTCACGTGTGTGGCCCTCATACACGAAAAAAATCCTCTAATACACGTATAAGAGAAAATTATATAGAGCGATCTTCCTTTTGTTATATATCCTATCATATATCGATTATTTTGAATGTGTACTTTGGGTCGCTATTGGATATAGATTAAAGGAACTCAAAATATATCAGAAACCTGTCAGTTATGTATCACTTAGACATGTACAATATATTGGTGGATATGATATTTTGAAAATTATGTATTAATTTTTCTAGATGTATATCGATTTGCCTAAAAATATGTATTGAGTCATTGCTAGGTATGTATCAAAGAAGCCTAAAATAAGTATCGATAATCTATCTAGTATGTATCACTTGGATATGTACTATATATTAATAAGCAAGGTATTCTGAAAACTATATATCAATCTATCTAGAGATAAGTATGAATTGTTAATTGACCAATTTATTATGTATACATCACCTAGCTAAGTACTGTATATTTGTAAATACATTTATGGTAATAGGAAAAAAGAAATTTTATATTCCGAAACAAAGTTTTTAGGAGAAGATTAGAAGAATGAAGACTTCACCGAAAGACAGAGAGAGAAAGACAGCTCGGCGAGAAAGAGCTCGTAGATGACTTTATGGAAAGCACTTTATGTATTTTATTTTTTTTAAGTCATGGAATGGTTGGACTTGAAGTTATGTCCTATTTTGACCCTTCAACTTCTAATTTTAAATCGATACGATAGGATATTTATATTAAAAAAAACCTGCTATGTTCGGTCTCCTTTCATGGGTAAAAACCTTTTCATTCCTCATAAGCTGAAACAGGATCTCGTGTACCAAAAAGAATAAAAAACAAAAACAGGATCCGGAAGACCGTGACACGTGTACGCACAGTCCGCGATAACCTGCCTTGTGGAGCCAATCGACATTACGTCGACGCGTCAGCAGTTGTCTCCGCTTCATCTTCCCCTCTTCCCCCGTTCCTCTATTCACGTAGAACAACATAAGTACTTTTGTCCCCATCCACATTCCTACACTCCGCAAATAAAAGACACAGGTGGCCAAGCAAAAATCGACCACGATGGCGAGACAATAATTATTATCTTACTCTTGCGGTATATTCTTATTAATCCGAGGCTTCGCGGTCTTTATATACATGTTGACTCCATTTGGCCCATAACGCTCTTTCCCCCTTCTCCGTGGATTCGAACGGTTTCAGAGGAGCGAATCGGATTTTCCGGCGACGAAATCGGAGTCTCATTTCTCCGTCGGAATCTGGCCTTTGTATCGGCTTTTGACGCGTATCGGCCCGCCGGAGGTCCGGCTCTCTCCGATCCCCCGACCCTGTTCGTTTCTGACCACACCCGTCCCCATGCCTCCGATTTCTTGACAGCCAAAGAGAACGATCACCGATCGGTCGTTGTTCTTCTTGATTCCCGTTTCGATCAAACCAAACGGCGACGGTTAGCATCTCGGACGATGACGTCGAGACATCGCCGGATTTGAGCCGCCAGGATCGGATCGGACGGCAGGAAGGATGGCGAGGAAGAAGGCCCACCGCTCTCCGCCCCCGGCTCAACCGGAGACCGGGTGCCGGGTGGGGATCGCTGCCGTCCCCGCGGCGGTAACGCCGGCCCTCCGGCATCCGGTGATCCTCAAGGAGCCGGCGAAGCCATCGGCAAGGCTGGCAGAGGTCGCCGGCGGGACGGCGGCGGGGTGCGCGGCGGTGTGCTGCTGCTGCCCCTGCGGGCTGTTGAACCTCCTGGTGTTCACGGTGGTGCGGCTTCCGGCGGGGCTCTGCCAGAGGGCGCTGAAGGCGAGGGCGAAGCGGCGGGCCGTGATCAAGAGGCGTAAGGCAGGGCAGCTCGGCCTGAATTCTGCCGGAGGGGAGGGGGAGGAGGAGGAGGGGTTGGGGCTCCACGGGGCAGTGGTGGCGGTGGCGGTGGCGGGGGAGGCGTGGCCGGCGATGCCGCCTTCCGAGGAGGTGACGGAGATGGAGAAGGAGATGTGGGCCAAGTTCTACAGCGCGGGCTTTTGGCGGAGCCCGTCCCAAAGAGAAGAGGAGGAGGAACGGCAAGACCGTTACGGTAACGGCATCGGTGACGGTCTCTCTCCGTCTCTGATTCTCCACGGTAAAAGTTAAAAGGCGGTGCCTTTCTTTTGCTTGCTCCCTCTTTTCTCTTGTTTTTTTCTTCCTGGAACTTGGATTTTTACTGTTCGGCTCGTGACTGCTGCATTTCGGAGAGAAATGGTTCGACTTCGTGGAGGTGATGATGGTGATGGCAGTCGGCTCTGGCTGTGCAGAGTAAGGGGAGGTTTGGAATATGTGTTTCTTGGTGTTAGATTAAACTATTGCTTAACCTCTTTTATCTTTATGCTTTGTGTATATATCTTATGTGGAAGAATGGATGGAGTAATTAGGTTTAAGTCATAGATTATGCCCGGATAATGATGATGTTTGGGTGGTGGACTTGAACACCTGGTTCTGTTGTTGTGTGGGTGGGGATTGGAATGGGGTCACTATGAATTATTTGGTTCATGATCAGTCAAAATTTTTTGATTTCTCTGGTAAGGTTATTTTACGTGAAAGTCGTCTGAATCTTTGTCGAGCTCAGCTTTATTACTTGTGGTTGGCTTTGGTTTTTGGATTTTGTGCTGCTGTAGATTTAAAATGGTGTTAGCTCGGCGCACTCATCTCTTTCTTTAGACTCTCTTTTGGTGGTCTTTGTTTCCTACCATGTGTAGGTTTTAGAGTTTCCTCTAGGTATATTTGGTTGGAGAAAGTTAGGCTCAAAAATAAAAATAAGAATAAGTAGTTTTCATTCTAGCTATTTGGTTGGAGAAGTTCTATTTTCATAAAATAGGAATGCCTTAATTTCTCAAAATTCAATCTGGACTCTCACCTAGTATTTATTCCATAATGGTTCTGATTCTGAATCCATTCATGAACAAAACGTATCAGAAAATATGACCATTATGATTTCGATTTTGGCAATCAACCAGCTACACTCTATTCTGATTTTGATTTTGGTCCTCAACCAACCACATGCACCCTAAGTTTTTTTTAAGAAAAACCATCCAGAAAAAAAAAGGGAAAATAGAAGCTAGTGAGAAAAGTCGATAAACAGTCAATGGTTGTAGAAGTTGTTACATATACATGATAATGTGATAAACTGTTGAATGATATTTGTACTTAGATTTTTGTGGTTGTGACATAGGAGGATGTTAGGAACGGTTCTGGTTTCAGATATGATTTCCTTTTTCAATGACAGAGAGATGCAATGTTTGCTTGACTTGGTAGATGTTTAGTTTACAAACATTTTTTTTTTTGACCAAATCAATCAAGCTGGAGACTTCTTACAAATTTCTTCCAAGAAAAAGTTGGAAAACGACATCCGGTGATAGGCTTGATTCGCAGCCGGCCGAGAACTCTCCAGAAATCAGGAATAAAAAGAGATTGGTTCTGGCTAGGAGAGGGGTTGAGGGTCTACATCCGTTGTGATCAGATCAGTTCGTTTCCTGAATTTATTTGGGCAGGACTTTTCCTGAAGGGTTTAGAAAAACCACATCCATGTGTTTGTGTAAAAAAGTTTATTTTGTGATGAAATCATGGTTGGTATAAATCATTTCATCTGTCTGTGTCAGCTGAAGCCCATTCATATGTCAGGGAACCGGGTAAATTTCTTGTGAAACAGTTTGCTAGTGTTGAAATCTTAAAGAATAGAGGGAGAGACTAAGCTGTATTGAGGTGGATCTCTATTTAAATTCAATCAAATTTAGATTAAATGATAAAAGTTCAATATAGATGAATCGAGCTGTTAGATGTAATCTGCTATTTTTGAATTGCTTACATACCAAAAATTATATGTCTATGTAGAGAAAGAGATTTTAGAGATCTATTTCAATAAAAATCTCTTTTATTTCATATTTATAAGATGGCCCTTGCATTGTTTCAGTAATTTTCACCTGGCTTTTTTGTGTTAAAGTGTGACAAATATTTATACGCCTTGACTATCTCTTGTAGTGGTTCAATAAACCAATACGGAGGACATGCATGGGCTCACGTTTCAACTGACTTTCCAGCATTTTTTTTGGGTCAACTATCACTTTACATTTCTAAGTAACACCACCCAATCATAGCCTGGTGGAGGCAAGCATCTGCTCATACCTGCACTTTAACCCCTTTCCAAGCAGTAAAGAAAACAAAAGCATGAAAGGGAGTGAGGCACAGGGCTCACGTTCTGCTAATAGATGCGAAGGGCTAACCAATAAAAGACTTTGGCTCTGAATTTACTGTGGTGCTCCCATGTACAATAGAATTGGCGAAGGGAAAGTTGAGCAAAGACACACAAAGCATCACTGGCTTGAGCCACAGGCAAAAATAGGAAGACATGGGATGTAAAAATGTGAAAATGTGATCCCAAAGTGGTGAAAGCCTCATGCACTTGAACAAACTTTTTTTCTTTTTTCTTTTTTATCATGTAGCAAATGCCATGATTGGCTAGTAATTGCCCCACATCACAAAAATATGGAATTTTGGTTCTTAGAAATTTATTCATATATAACCATCTAGGTTACCGTTTTTAGATAAGAATCGACTATTCCTTTTCACAAAATTTTTTGAGTGGACATCTTAGCCATATCTTTTGACGAATTAAAATTTTATGGAGTCTATCTTTCTCTAAACTACAACAAAATATCAGAAAATAATATACACTAACTGTTTCCTAAATCCTAAGGTTTACTTTCTAATCTATAAAAAGGCTTGCAAGAAAGTCCTACAAGGAGAAGAATGGAGGCTTTCTATACCCCATAGTCTAGTTATTTGCATACTCTAGTATTCCTATCCCTATTTTCTATTTTTCTTTACTACTAACTTTTCAAACAATTTTCTATCAAATGAAGGAAAAGAAAAGAAGAAGAGTGCTTAGACCAAGAACTTATGGTTTTGTAGCTTTCCTTTTCCATATTTCTCTTTTTTTCCCCTAGCTTTTTTTCTTGGTTCTGAAATTTGTGGTGCACACTATGAAGAAAGAGATTATTCCCACTTATTCAAGTACTTGTTCTGTTAGTCCTTAGTCCTTTTTTTTTGATGATTTATTGATTCCTATACATGTTTTCACTTTCATTTTATAACTTATGTTAATTAAAATCAAAGTTACTAGCGATATGAATTGATTAAATATCTATCGTGCTTCTTAAAATTTGGAAAATGTAACTATGATTTTAAATAAGCTTAATAAATTAATAGAAATTATGGGTGTAATATTGTATAGACACTCACTTGCACGCACTTACAAATAACTTTTGTGGAGATTTAAAATCTTAAAGGAAAATACTAATCTAGGCTACGTTTGAAATAATTACTTGAAATTATGAATTCTACTCAAATAAGTTTGCCTCATCTTGAGCAGAATCCCAGCTCCGCCACTACATCCACCATCTATCTTATCTTGGGTTAAATCCATCTCATCCTTTATAACACAAAGGGTGAACATAGCAATCACTATTTTTACAGATATATTAGGATGCTTTTTGATGGTTCACAATGGTCCTTCTGAATGCTAAGAATATAGCTAGTAGTGAACACCTTTTCAAAGTCCAAAGCCCTCATCTCCTGCCCATAACATTCGACTTTGAGGGGATCGATGAGGAGTTCAATCTTCACCATGCTTCACAGGTAGGTAGATGCCCCTGTCTCTAGCCTTGTTGGAAAAGATGAATAACCTCAGTGGCACAATATTAGACAGGATGTTGACCCTAATAAGAGCCTTTATAACCTCTAGAATTGCAAGGGCGGCCCTCTGTTAGAAGCAGGGAATGCCCTAAAAGCTATGTGGTTATTCAGCTTAGGAACAAGTTGAAATATTATAGATGTCTCTTTTATACACACACTCATAAATAGCACTGAGTCATGCCATATGTTGTTCTTAAAGCTAAAAGAGTTTGCGAGTGTCTACGAGGAGAACTGTATCATTCTGGATACTTGAATATTATTCACAACTATTGGTGGGGTTGAGCATGGCACTCATATAGCTGCCATTATATACAATATCCAATATCAAATTAGAGAGACTTTTTTCTTGTAGACAACAAAGTAATTGACTTTGTATTGGCTTAATGGGTATATTTCATAAAATTTTCTAGTGTCTGCACATGATCCAAGGCTTCAATGGGCCATGAGATCCAAGACAACTATGAGTTTGACAATGCGGTGATTTTTCATAGTCAATCTAGGATAAAGAAAGGTGGAGGGACTGAATTGCATGATAGTGTTGTGTATGAAGAGAGACTCTTCTGTCCATTCATCTACCAAGGATTGGCATGATTATACACTTTATATATAGAAAGGTTGGTCGACCTTGCATGATTGTGATAATGGCACACCAAGCAAGTAAGATAGGATATGGTAGATTAGAAAGTCAAGTCGACCTCGAAGTCCCACACTTATCCATCACCACCAAATTAAAGCTCAGTTTAATTGAGCAAGTGAATCACACCCTTGGTATAAGATTTGGTTTACATGGCTTGACCTTTTGAACTAGGACCTCGACTTACCCTGCATTAGGGTTTACTAAAATAGACAGTTCTTAGAGTTACTAGATAATTGAGTTCTTCTAGAAGCCCTAGGGACTACCAATCATGCCTAGATTTTTCTAAGTGGCTGCTAACTACTAGACTTATCCCCAGCTAGCCCTAGGAACTAGGATTTTATTCTAGTGGCTGCCACATGCCTAGGGATTGCTAAGGTGACTGCACAAGAGTTTCTACGCTAGGGAAGCAACTTTTGTTATTATAAATAGGACAAGGAGTTCAACATTTGAAGCATGCAAGAGAAATTAGTGCCATAGTTAGGGGAGTCCAAGAAAGGGTGCAAGTACACTAGCGTGCCTCCTAGAAAAGAGAGATGACATGGAGAGAAAGAAGAAGGGCAGATTAAGACGATGAGACTATCGAATAATTTTTGTTGGGAATACTATATGCAAGTAATCCATGTGGTGCATAAAGACCCCTATATTCATTTTCTTTATCACATTTATGTGTTCTTCTATTCCTTTTGTAGGTATGTATCTCTCTTACTAGGCATACAATGCATGATTTAATGGTGATTTACTGAAAAAGTGCGATCCTATTTATTCTATTATTATTATTCTACTGCATAACACCATACTGGACCAATTTTATATTCTTCACCATCGCTATCGCAATGTTGACAATGATGGCAGCAGCCACTATGTGCAAGGTTAGGAGGCACTTTTACAAGAATTATGATCAAATACTGCCTCTTGCTATCTCTATAGGTTATTCTCGTTATCATTATTATTAGTTTTGTTGAAGAAGGATATATACTTTGAGCTTTTAAATTATGAAAACTTTTCAGTGATTTATTGTTATCCAATTATATTATGTTGAAACTATACTTAAAATATTCAATTATTATGAATACAAACTAACTTATACTCCTTTAATTGATAATAGTAAAGGAATTTGTAGCCCAGGATTTTACAAAAATGAGGTTGTGAGGGGAACAATAGAGTGGCTATCTATGTTTTATTTGAAGGAAAAACATGGAAAATCTAACACTAGATGAAAAATGAAATGATGCTCTTTTGACTTTTAGTAGTCTCTAATGAAAAGTTAGTAAAGTTTTTAATCATGGCTGGGGAAGGAAAACCTCCTTAGACATCCCAAACAAAATGAGTCTCTATTACTAATCCTTTCGGTTTCCTTTTCTAACTTTTCTAATGTTAAAAGTATGGAAAAAAGCTAAACAAAAAGAAAACATCTAATTCTTTTGAGGAAAAAGAAAACAACTAATTAAACATATGAATGTGATGTGTGTAATGGTATGAAGTTTATTTCTTTTGGATTGGATCCTTAGACCATATAAGCTCCCACCAACCACCTTATGTTCTCAAAAAATGAGACAAAAGCTTTATAACAAAAATATGAACTAAACTTTAGCATGCATACAAAATATAAAAATCATATGACTGGGTGCACATGAAAGTAAGCAAGTAAATAAAAAAAGTAATATAAATAGAAAAAAGTAAGCCACAAGACAAGTAAAGAAAAATTAGCTAACAAGTTACTAAGTTAGGTAGGTTAGTTAACAAATTAGCAAACTTTCATTGAAGCAAGTACATAAACAAGTAAATAAAGAAAAAGGGAAGGAAAGGAAAGTAAGCACGAATGGAGATGAGAGAAAGGGTGAGGGATGTAGGAGCCCTTACTGTTGGTGGTGGTTCTAAAGAAAGATCTCTCTTGGCTTGAAAGAAAACTCCTACCTTAAAGGCTAGGGGTCTCCCCAGGGCTCAATAGGTTGGACTTTGACTCATCTTCTAGATGGTACTTCCTTCTAATTGAATAAGTTACATATTTGGACTAATGAAATATAAAGGCAGGGATGGGTATGCTAAGACTCTATGGTCTTGATGCCTTAATTAAGGCTGAGATTTTCTAAGGCTACTAAGAGATGGGGTTAGGAAGGGAATAGAACTAGCACTAGAAATTTGGGCACTTGTTTGCTCAGTTTTCTTTGAAACTTGGGTTGAAGTCACTACTTATATGAAGGTTTATTTGAGGAAAGGCTAGGATGCATTTCTAGGACTTTGTTTTACTAGACTAAAGGTGCAAGCAACTTGATAGAGGCTACTTAAGCTGATCCAAGTAATGAGACTAGTAGAGGATGAGTTGGAGAGTACAGATCATGCGTCTAGAATCCACTCATTTGAAATGAATGGAGGAGAGGAGGTCATGGGAGTTTGTTAGGTGCACCTAGTAAGTCTAAATGGTTGAGTTGAGGTGTGAGCTTAGCGCATGCAAATTGTCTCCTCAATAGAGTTAACTTATTAGACTTAGAAAGCTAGCATGGGCTAAATATAATGAGGAGTAGCTTGGATATATAAGAAAAGATAAAAAATGAAGTTGCCAGGGGTTGGCTAATGATTGGGGTAATTTATTTTCCAAGGCTCACTTGATGTAAAATAAATAATGCTAAGTCCAGTTGAACTTTAGATTAGGCTTAGATATATGAATGACTTGAGTTGCCAAGGCATCAGTTGGGCAGTTATGATTGCCTAAATGATTTAGTTATAAATTGGGCTTGGGATGGTCATGGTTTAGGTTGCCCACATGGGTCAGAAAGATTAGATTTTGGTTAAATCTATCCAAGAAAAAATTATTGGATCGAGGGAAAGAACAAGAGGGGATTTAGGATATCTATAGAGCTGGCCTGGGTAACTCTAATAACTGTTCTTGTAATTGTATAGCAACATGCAAAATATTATAAACTTATTATCTCCTTTGACTTAACAAACTAAGAAATTTGAAATTTATAACTCAGTTGTTAATGTAATGAGCAAAGATATGAAGGAATATATTAACTTATTCATCTATATTCATGTTTGTTTTATTCTTTTAATAATCCTATGGTGCTAAACATGTAACATAATTTATTAGAACATATATTTGTCTATCCTAAGTTGTTCAAGGAAGTGACATCATTATCATATAATAGATGGTTAAGAAACTAATCTTTGGCAAAACCTTGCCTACAAAACATGCTTTTGGTAATGTGATTAAATAATAAAATGAAGCAAGAATAAAATGATTAAATAAGAAACAAGAAATATATGAGCTTTCTAAATCATGATAGCTTTTTGATGCATAAGTAACATAACTAGATGACAAAATGAGAAAATATAGAATGTAAGGTTTTTAAATCATTTATATACGGAGATGCTTCAAAACCTCTCAAATTTTTTGGCCATCCATATATATGAAATGAACAACCCAAATTACTTCTCTAAATAGGTCGATACATGACTTGTCACCTTAAGTACCGATAAAGAGTGATGACTAGATTGTAATTAGCTTGAAATCAGGTGGTTTTGTTATATAGGTCTCATGAAAAATTCCCAAAGCTCCATGTCTCCTCATACACTTGTCCTCTCAACCACTATAGCCCATAACACTTTCTTATGAAGTGGAAATTATTAGGATGTCATTCCATAATGCCATGGCCTACAATAGATTTCTAGGGAGGGAGATAGATCCATGGCTAAAGCTAGCAATGCTAACGAGCATTGAGGGCAAAATGGGCGAGAGTGCAAGATGAAATGAGAGAAAGGATTCCTATTTGAATTCTATTATAAGGATCAATTTTTGATATCTTCTAAATTCATGGTCAACGTTGATATTTAACATAAAAAAAGTATCAAAATGAATCTCTTTATGCATTTATCTCTTAATATATATGAAGAGAACTCTAAAATAATCCTTGATCACTCAATTATCTCTAAAATAATCCTTGATCACTTTAATGGCACTTGTCTTATTATCTAAATATGTGTATTTTGAACAAGAAAGAAGGAAACACCAACTTATGTAGGAAATCTAAATATGATCTATGCTATCTAAACTAGGATTAATGTTTTCTTTTAAGAATGAAAGAAAGAAATATGCCAACATTGCACCCCACACCAACAACCTCTATTTCTGAATTAGAATGCTACACCACATGTCCATAGTATGTAATATATCTTTCAAATTAGATGCACATAATCTATTCTCAAATCAGATTTGAAGAATCATTGTCAGAGTTTTGATATGAAAAGACCGAGAGCAAGAGAGATAGCTAGCCTCTTGGACATTCCAAACAATATACTTTTCATCTCTCTTCCATCCTATTTTCCACTTGCAACATTATATGAAAATAAATATGACAGAAGCAAGTAAAAAAAGCAAGCACTACAACAAAAATGACTTTTGACGGCAAATTTTTTCTACATTTCTTATTATATACTGTTAAAAATCTTTTCTTTTGATATATTATAGTGCAATCGGGTTGAGGAGCACCCCTTCAACAAGCATCTCCGAGCCAAGTGTCTCAATTTCAATCTACTTCAACTCCGGACCAAGGAGCGCCACTTCAGCAACCATTTTTCTAGCCTACTCACTTAGGATCGCTACAATCATTGAGATCTTTATAGCCCCCACCTCTCAAGTTCATTTTGCTTCAACTCCGAGGCAAGAAATTCATCCAGGAAGGGCCAAGGAGCCCACCTTTGTATCAAAACTCTTTTTTCAGCCTACTTCATCTTTTCTGAGCTAAGGAGCTCATTTAGGGTCATTCCAATATTTTGGTTAATCAGCCCCGTCTTTTCAGTTTACATCTTCAGTAGTTTAACCGGGTAAAGTAACCCCATCTTTTCCTATCCACGAGAAGGGAAATGATCTGATTACTTGTCAGCTAACTCGTGTCTCCCCACATCTTGTTCTCCTACCTAGTCGGAAGGCAAGGTAGCCCTAAGCCTATACATGTAAGGAGCATGCATCCGGGTGGCTTCTTCCATTCTCTGAAATCATGAATGCCTACATTGACGTGTCTGCCTGCCTGTTGTCTTTATTTCAAATAGAATCGATGTACTTTCTTATTTATTTATTTATTTTTATTTTTTTATATATTTATGGTCACATCGAGGATGGAATCTTGGCAATACTAAACTGAGGAGATTACTGCGTTTGGAAAAGCTTGATTGCCTAGTCCTCGTGTCGCCCTCTAGATTGCTCGTAAAAAGAGTATGTTGGGATGGCTGATGGCCTTTGACTGGATAGCAGAGCAGTTTTCTTTAATACCATGGGTGAAGCCACTAAAACTCGAATCTATAAAAAAATTAGAATCACAAAAACCATTTTTTCTTTTTAGGCAAGTCAGTTGTCTACTTTGCGACTACATCTATCATACCAATAACGTCAATGACCACACTCAGTGTTGGGGACAGGTTGAATGGTGCCATATACAATGAAAGTCAAGGATGGAATTCTTGCTAGAGCAACTGGACCTATGGACGATTGTCAATGAGATAGAAAAGTGGAATTGGTTAGCTAGGCAATGAAAGAGAAATAGGATTGTTGTTGAGCTTTGCATGGATAGGGCAGAGCATTACCTCAAAGTTCAAGAATATGGTAGGGTTTGAGCCCTAGTCAGGCTAGTCAAGCGCTACTTCTAAAATGATATAGTTAGTCATCTTGCTCTCATCCATGTATCAATGTTAGGTTGACCTGGAATTGCTGGGGCTTGGCTAAAGAATGAAGCAATTAGTTATCGAGCTTTTCTTGCAATAGGGCTGTGTGGAATAGGCTTAAATGCATGCTCAATCAAATAGTGGGTGGAGATGAGAATCGGGATACCACTAGTAAAGTTAGATGACCAGCCGTTTTTCCACTATTTTTTTGCATCCTGGATATATAATAGTAATGACTGACCAACTGTATAAAAATCGAGGTGTATGTATGTGGGAATCGCCATTCAAAGCCCTTCCCTTTGTAGACCAGTCCAGGAGCTGGGCCTTATGTGATAGGGGTCGAAACCCCAAAAACCTATAACAACTCTCTATTCCTGAGAGATTGACATCGAGTGGAGGAGTTGATACGATACATCTATACAGAGTTGAACTGACCTTACGGAACATGATTTTTCTGAGATCTCCCTTCCAACCACTCAACTATTGCTATGTCGATAAATGGATTGGGGGGCCAATGCACCCTTAGAGGTTTGGAAATGACCCAAACATATTGATTGCCGCTCTTACCTCGGGAGCATGCACAGGAATCCCGAACATTAAAGGGGAGGGCGATGTCCGTAATGAACTACTTATACTTATTCCCTAATCACTTACTTTTTTAAAAAAATTTAGGATAAGACAAATAAAAGAAAGACTTGAAATAACTCCTATTGACATCCAAGACTAGAAGCCCAAAGAGTGAAAGCTAGGATCAGGATCAAGAACCATACCAGACAGTTTCATCAAAGCCCAAGGGTTATGGATCAAGTCTAGGTCTGGTTTAGGAAAGGAAAGTCTCCCTATGGACTGATAGGATGAGAAAGAGTAGGGCATATCCAGAAATTGGTATTGATTGCTTCTATAGAATAACCCTTTCATAGAATATGCTTAGACTAGCTAGGTGACGAGAGCAGGCTCATTAAGAGTTGTGGCAGTGAAGGATTTCTCAATTGTTCTTATTAGAAAGCTCAAAAATAAATGAGTTGGTATGTCCCTCCGGACTTCTCTCTTGTGGCTAATTGTGAAGCTAGCCCCACATTATCATTCACTTCTTGGTTTGTTGTTAGGTATGGTATGGTATTTGTTCCATCTCGGCCAGAAAAGAGCTTACCAATACCAAGATAGCATTTTTGACTAGTGGCTGAACTGCCAAAAGGGAGATCTTTTCTAACTGCCTTACATCTGTTAGGGATGCAAGCTATACTCAACTATTATCTTCCTGCCTTACATATTTGACTGATGCTTTTCTATGACCAAAAAGATGTTTGTCAGATATTTTGTCTCTCACTCAAACAAATACTAATAAAGAAAGCAGTCATTAACTGAACACAATCGTTCATTCATTAACTTACACGAACAAATTTTTTGAAGATGGATTGAAAGAAGGTCAACCACCCTATCCTATATGAATGGTAATCAAGGTTGCTGCTTGTGATTGTTTTTTTATTGGAACTGCTACTATTCGGGTTTGAAATTGGTGCTGCTCAACCTGCAACTTTTCTTTCAGCTTCATTAAGAAGGCTTAGGAATTACAAGCTTCTCTCTTCTTCAAAAAGAAGCATGAACAATAGCGTTAATTGGCAGGCTAAGAATTTTTATTGTTGAGTCAACTTCTATTCTTCCAGCAGTGCTTTCTAATGGGAGCTTTAGCTCCTTTTTTCAATTCATCCTCTTGTGCTGGGAGTCAAGCGAGTCAAGAAGGCATGCTCAACTACAGGGTCAGGCAACAACAGAAGTTGGTCTAGTCTGAAGGAACAAACAGAGGAGGAAGAAAGTAGGGCAGTCAATCTCGATGAATGTTTTCTATTGCTAGTAGGATTGGACTTAAAAGAAAAAAGTTCCAAAGTGAGAAGAAGTGCAAGGTACGCATAAAGTTCTACTAAATAGTATCTGCCCATGTGTGCTCGGAGAGCTTTTACTTTTGGCTTCTTTTTAGTGGCAAATCATAGCTTTCGAAATGGTTCTTTCCCTTTCTATTATTTCCGTTACTATAGGGTCGGCTGCTTGTTCAACCAAGGCCGGCTTCTAACTCAAGACAAGATGAAGAAGTCACTTCTAGGTGCACACTATGGCTGCAAGCCAATCACTCTTTTGAAAATGCGCTTTACACAGCATAAGAATGGGGTGTCAAGCATCAGTTCTCTTCATAGGGGCTCTTCTTCTTTGCAACCAAGGGCCTACCAATAGATTTTACCTAAGATATCTCCATTCGATCGATCAGTCTATCAAAATTGCAGTTTTTCTACTGCGTGGCATATTTCTTACATGTCTATTCCTCTCACTTGATCCTTTCGTTCCCATAATCGAGTCTTCCGTCTGACATCATCTTTTTTTATAGGATTTTCAATCCCACAAGAGGAACTCCTTTGCCTTGGCATACAATGGTTAGTTGGAAGAAAGTGATTCTGCTCAACTTAGATGTTAGTGGTTTCAGTCAGATTCCTAGCTACACCTAGATAAATGTCACTCTTTCTTCTGGTTAAGTCTAGGTACGGCTAGACCGACTGTGACCAGTATAAGAAAGAACACATTTTACATTACTAGAAAGATTAATGCAGCTCCTTAAGCCCACTGAACCTTATGGTTCATGATAGGTTTGTCTTACCTTCAGAGCATGATTTGCCTACCTTTGCCTATGCTCTACTTGCTTCACCAATTATGGGGATTGGAGATTAGTTGGTTAAACTTGTTATAATGCCAGTACTGATGTTCCAATGTGTGCTTCAACTAGGACCCCCAGAGGGGTAATCAATAAGAAAGATTGAAATTGCTTTTCATTCGACTTCCACATTGGAATGCAAGCCAGCTGGTGAAGAACTCAGACCAAGCTCCAAAAGACATAAGCTCAGGCATTCTATTCTAATCTCTACTGGTTCAATTCTTCATTATCCCAAACATAACCATTGGTTTGGTCGGTCCTAAACATTGGAAAATAGAAATTAAATTACAACCTTAACTGGATTGCATTTGATATCTTAGAAGATTAAGGAGGAAGGAAGTACACCTTGTAAGACCTAGTGGATTGGGCTTAGTCCAATTGAACGGCCCAGCCATTTTTGGCCCGAAAAGAAAAAGAAAAAAAGTTGGCACGTGTTGCACACGTGTCTAGAGAAAAGAGACTCCCAATTGGAATATTTTTCCTCTTTGAGATAGTCGGATGGAATCCGACACTAAGCCAGATTCTGGTTGCGGCCAAGCTCTATTTAGAGCTCCTCCCCATCTTCTCTTTTCCCCATCAAAGGAACGGCCTCAATTGGAGCTCGTTGTTGAAGTATTTCCTCAACCTTTCTCTCCGAATGCCAGTCGTTATCGATGCCATTGCCATGGCCAAATGCCACCAGAAGTCAGGTAAGAACCTAAAAATCTTTGGTTATCTCCTCTCTCTATCCCTCATCCATGACCTTTGGAAAATCATTTTCAGCTGACAATCATCGGATTTTTGACGAAAAAAGGTGATGCCCTGTTTCCTCTATTTTAATCAACCAATCCTCATGGTGGCTGGAAGCTGTGGCCAAAGCTACAACCACTGAGATGTGTTGGTTTCATACTTTAAGGGATCAAAACTCCTATTTTTTATTGGTTTTGGTACCGCGAGCTATCGGACCGCCTGTTGCCCGGCCATGGGTCCCTGACCTCAAACATCACCTGTTGCCATCCTCTTTCTTTCTCTTCCTTGATTAGAGAGAGAAGCTTTCTTTCTCTCCATATTCTCTCTCTTCCCTATGCTTTCTCTCTCTTATTCTCTCTCTATAAAGTTTCTCTCTCTTGACTCATGGGCCAGACATGTTGATTAATCTAGATTTACCCATTCTATTAACAACCAAACCCAGACCCCTGATTAAACTAGGACTGAGATCTCTCTCTTCTCCATCCTTTCTCTCTCTACAAGTTTCTTTCTTTATATGGACTTTCTCTTTTTAGAGTTTTTTGGATCCCATAAGTATGATTCTTAGTAATTTTGGATCGACCTAGATGAAGGGTCTTGATCCAGAGTCATCGGGCGGCGTGTCAGTCCTCACCCTGATTCTTGCCAACATTGTCAGATTTGATCATCTCCTATCTCTGTTGAACCATATGTGCCCTAGTTTGAACATTTTTCAATGAAATCACGTTTATTGGACCGACCTAGATGTTGGGCACTCTTGCTTGGTCAACCGTATGAGGATGTTAGAATTTAAGATTTTTATTTTTAAAATAATTATGATGAAATTCTAATGAAAAGTATAATTTTGGAATATTAGGCTGTGGCGAGAATTTTTGGAATGGAATCTATTAGTGGCATTTCATTCGTAAGATAAGTAATGTAATTATTTTTGTAAATCTATCAGCAAATTATAGATAATTTCTTAATCAAATTATTTTTGATTTATGAAGTTGATGTAGAGTATTTTATTATTATATGTGCCTCTTTCTAGAATATTGTATAATTTTTGATCGAACATATTGATTTTGATATGAATTATATTTGATTGATTTTGATGTCATATGAATTTATGTATCTTATGATTTGGAACACTAAATATGAGAAAATAAGTTTTTGCTTCAACATGGATTTACACTTGCAACCAGACTATATATCGATACCCTCCTAGTGGGAGTTATTCATTAGTATATCAATTTTCTGCCAGTGGAGATTATTCTCTGGTATATCGACACTCTGGCAATGGTGGTTATTCTCTGGTATATCGACAGCCTGCCAGTGGGTTGGCATATCGACACTCTGCTAGTAGGACTATTCGCTTGTATATTAACATCCTGCCAGTAAGGATTATACGTTAGCATATCGATACACTGCCAGTGGGATTTATACATTAGTATATCGATATTCTGCCAATAGAGGTTACTAAGTTGTCTAGTTCATTATACGATTTTCTACTGTTTTTACGGATCTAAAAAACTAGCTCGACTCGGAGATTTATCATGGAATAGTGATTAGAGACAAGATTTTGACATCTTTAGTTAGACTCGATTTTGTTTTGGAGTTAATACAGGATTTTTAGATATTATTGATTTTGTAAAATTTTTAATTTTGCTATTTACTTAGAATTTGAATGTTATTATTTAAATTATTTCCACTATCTTATTTAAATTATGGATCGGGTCTAACCTGATACCATTTATCATAGCTCAAGACCTCACCTAAAAAGGTTAGCTGGAAGGTATTTTTTGTGTTCCTTAGTCTTGTATAAGTATCCAAGATCTCCTTGGCGAATAACTGATGTGTGACTAAACGCACGCCCACATGAGTCCTGACACACCTATATGAAGAGCCAAAAATAAAACGAAAATTATGTACTAGTAGTCTGTCTTTCTGAAAATTATTGGTTCGTTAAAGACAAATGGTTTGCAACATAATTCGGTTATCAACTAAACTTGACATTTCAAATTTGCAAAATCAAGATATGTAATGTGATCTCATGACTATCCCAATGAGTCACTACCACTTAAGGACCAATGTTGTTTAGATAAGGTGGCAGATTATGTTTTGTACAAGGCATTATGAACAAGCATCTAAAGAAAAATGACAATGTGCTTTTCTGTCACCAAATTTTGTTGTCTGCAAAACCTATGTTTGAATTTGTTTACAAGCTGTTGTTTTACCTTAAAACCATATTAGAATAAGATGCATATTAGAAGGAATGCATCCTTTTTCACAAAGCACTATAAACTATGTAATAAACAAAATTGACCAACCTACCGGTATAAAATAGTTAAAAAATAAATGAAAACTCCTATTTTACCCACTTTGATCATATTTTATAGCTATAGAATTTTGAATTCCATAAATTAAGTTCTCCCATTACAACATTTTTAGAAGGGATCTTCCCTCTAATCTTAAAGTGCAAACTACCTTCTATTCCAAACAAAAATAATATGGTGAAAAAGTCAACTATGGATGTGAAGATCAGAAACTATATGAATTTATTGGAAATGGAAATTATATGAAAAATTATGTAGTTAACCATGAGCATCATACATACATCCATACTAACAAAGACATGGATGATAGCCTATCTCTCCATATTTTAAGTCTCTCCCATTTCATAAAACTAATAGTTTGTTAAGTAAAAAAACAGAACAAGTTATAACAAAAAAAAAAATATAACATAAAATAAAAAAAGTTATAGTGTTGCCTTGAAAAATTTGACAGATCATAATTAAGATTGTCAGAGCAAATATCAACTTTAGGTAGAACAAGCTTAAACTCGACCACAAGATTCATATGTCCTGCCGCATTGGGGTTAAAAACTAAGTTGCACTAAGGAAGAAACATTAGAATTATATAAGTGAGCACAAATAAAGTTAGAGTTTGAAGGCAATTAACAACTTGCCTTGTCCTGGTCAAGGTTTAGATAAGGCCTAACTGGTATAGGATGGGGCATTGGTAGATGAAGTATGGAGGTCGAGGTCAAACTGAAACCATGAAGGTTTAGGTTGTGGGTCAATGGTGGCTAGTTTGTTCTTTCATCTAACCAAGGATTCAATGTAGGATGTAGACCAAGAGGTGATAAATCATTTCTTGAGTATCTGTTCAGTTGGAATTTTTGGTATAGTTACTATCAGTTGAGTTGGAGTAGGCTCCTCATTCTCATTTCCGTAGAAATCAAAAAGATCTACAACATTAAAATAGGAGAATATCATAACCTTTAGGAAAGCTCCATGTGATAGACATTGTCATTAACCTTCCATAAAATTTTAGACAATCCAATCTTCCATTTTTTTTAGCTTGTTGTAGGTTCCACTAAGAAATCTCTCTTTCCATAGGTAGACCATCACAAGATTACCCTATTTGAAAACTTTGTGCTAGCGCTTGAAATTAAGTATTCCTGATAACACGCCTAGTGCTTAATAATTATCTTGGATCAGTTTAATATTTAGAAAGTAGTTTATAAATTTCAAAATATGATGTCAATTTTGAGAATTATGTAGCTTGTGTTTAAGTGGCCATTTTGACTTACCTATAACTTGAGATATCTAATTGGATGATGCTACCTGCTATTATAGTTGCAGTATTTGTATCTACAAGATATTTTGTTGTTGCCGATACATTTGTACTAGATAAAATAATACTATTTGTCTAGATGTAATTAATTGAAAATATTTTTAATTTAATAAGGTAATAACATAGAATTATAATATAAAATAATATATTGTTTCAGATAAATTTTAAAATAATAATTATTTTTATCATTTTATTACAAATAAAATATGTCATTGTAGTAAAATGATACCATAATATTTGTCTTATATAATTGTAAGTAGCATTATTTATCTTATAAATATTGTGATTGATATATATATATATATATATGATATTAGCATATATTGTTATAAATATATTATAAATAGTATAATGTACTATGGTAATCCATCAACATATTAATCTAATATTATACATATTCTAATATAGATTATTATGTTATTATAAGTTATTAGGCACATAGCTACTCTAATTATATATTTGACTATGAATGCAATAGTATAATGACAGTATATAACAATAGTACTACTCTTAAATGCCTTACTACTTCAACCTACAGTCATTTTGGCCGTAGTCTGATAAACCGCATTTACACTCAAAAGTGTAGTTGCAACTGCATGCATGTTGGATGTTAAATTTGATAAAACTGAAAAATGAACTTGAGCGAATTTTAGTAATTAAAGATGCAATAGGTAGAACTATTGACCCTTTAGTTATTTCAAAAGCAGTGAATCTGTAGGCTAAAGATCCTTCAAAACCATTAATACAAGCATTCAGATAAACTTATCTGGTGTAATTATGCATGAGTCTGGGATTTGCATTCCTTGTACAGCATAGAACGACGCCGGACTGAAACAACTGTTACAATGTGTAAAATTTAGAAGGCTCAGCATATTGTCCCTGCAAAGCATATTGGGTACTTGAACCCCAACCGGTGGGTGTTATGATATCTTCATCAGCATTCAGGTCCTGAGAACCAGCCAAATAAATTGATAGGCATTTTTCATCAAGTAGCAAGATATGCCTGCATGTCATCCACCATTTCAATGTTTCTACCGAGCAACGACAACAAATAATATCAAGGTAAACCATAAACTTCCCAATGAATGCCAGTACAATTTTGCTTATAGTGATGCAATAAGCCTAGGGGGCATTTGCTATGAGGTAATCATCCCAAAATCAATGGTGATGCGGGTGGAGGTGACGAGATCACTATATTTGATTGCGCCATTGTGATCTTAAGTGACGGTGATCCTAGATCACCCCCACTCTTCAAATCACCTCTCAACCCAATGATTGAATACCCATCATTGACGTCGGATAAAATCACTCGATGGCAATGATCTTAGGCTAAAATTTGAGGATAAAAATATCTTTCAGTCCAACGAAAAAAATTTGTATATATACCATTACTATATTATATCTTTAATATATATATTATATTAATTATATTATTATTATATATTATATTTATGATATATAACATATTATAATATATTGTTAATTATACTATTTCCATATTATTATTCAATGATAATTTTAAATTATTGTTGAAA
>JAOXJJ010000560.1:30845-47494 GCA_025769935.1 Phoenix roebelenii
AAAAAATAAAGAAACACTTTTTTGGATGGATAGCAATATATCACCTGACTAAGTAAATAAATCTATAATTACGATTAATAAAAATTCTTAAAAGAATATATATATATATATATATATTATTCGGTATCAAAATAAATCTATTTTATCACAAAAGAAATCTATTCTAGGATAATAAAATCTATTCATTTAATAAATTCAAATTATAAAATTGCAAATCCTACGGATCTACTAATATTAAATTTAAAACAAAAGTAAGAGAAAATAGCCTGATTGAAGATAGGTCGAAGTGCGTAGATGTTGTTCCAAAGAAGTGTTTGCCCCTACGTACGGATATCTCGGCAAGTCTCCTCAAAAATACGAGGATCCTAAACTTCTTCTTCGGTACGTCTCGGAAGAAGCCAAATCAGACCCGATCGAACTTGCAGATCCAACGAAGAATGAAATAAAATAAATAAAATAAACTGAATAGAATTGCAAAAATAAAAATCAGAAGCGGTTAAAAGGAAGAACTTTTCTCTAGAATTTTTTTAGTATTTTTTTCTAATTTTTCGTATTCCAAAAGAGATGAAATTAAGGATATTTATAGGGGTATTTATAGATGCAATTAGATAATTTTTGGGATGATTTTGCGGGCACGACCACGGTCAGCGGGCGCCAGCAGGCACCCACTGGTGTCAGCGCGTGCCCGCGTGGAGGCGCAGCCCAAGATGCGCGAGCGCGCATCTTGGGTCAATTAATTTTTCTGACAATAGCATGGCTTATGATTATATCCTAGTTGTCATAAGCATAGCTAATGACAGCAAGCATAGTGCTAATGATGTTGATGAAGCTCTACTGTCCCGAATTCTTGCTTTTGAGATTAGAACACAATTATCCACGAATAATATATGACTAATAGGTTGGCAGTGTTCGTTAGTCTTGCAACCATAAAATATTCATCGATGAGAGACCTCGAGGGCATTTCAAAGCAAAGTATTCCACATCGTGCCCTCATTCATCCTCCCTATTAGAACAAAATGTCTATCTATCTTGTTTGTTAATATGCCATGGCTGCCACACGCATGAGAAATGAATGGAGCGCAAGTATGGTCGCTATCATGAGAAAATGTAAATAGGTAAATCAAGTGGGAGAAAGGTAGATAACCACTAACACTGTAGAAAAGAAACAAAAATTCTCATCAGAAACTATCAAGTAGTTTCTTCTTCCTTCTCCTTCTTGTATCTGAGTTATTCTAACTTTATTCACATCAGAAATCTTCTCCCAATGCTTCTAAATGTTTCAAAGTACAGAAGTACCAAAAAAAAACTCTCCTTCATCTTGTTCTTGCATATAGAGCGTTTCCACTAGATCCGGCTTGCCAACCAATTAATAATGCAAATGCCAAATAGTCCCTCACTTTCGATGTTGCACAAAAGCCATTACTTTGCGTTCGCCCTTCATGCGAGTGGACATATGTCTCCTTGCCTGAGACCTTGATGACCAAGGTTGATGAGTCATCATTTAAGAGAAAGTATTTTCTTGTTTGAACTATATTGACCAAGTATTCTCTTAATTTTGTGTGTTTTCCATTTATGATTGCACATTTAGGCCTAGAGTGAGTTTCAGAAGCAGAAGAGTATGTGGTTCAATCCCTCGAGATCCTAAGAGTTCTTAACTTTGCACACTTTCGAGGTGACCAATAAAAATTTGTATTATTTGAAGTTGGGTTTGTGCTAAGTAGCTTGCATAAGAGAGAATTATTAGTTGAACCAGATTCACCAGCTCAGCTGTGGACTAGTCTAACAACAAAGCAACACATGCACACACTGCCGATATCACTCCATTTCCTCTTTCTTTTTTTTTCTCCGTCTTTGCATGTGTTGCTTTGTTGTTGGACTAGTCCACGGCTGAGCTGTTGCTTTCTCGCACAAAAGGCTGCCATCAACGCCCAACAAGAGAGGAGTACAGCTTCATCCTGGAGCATAGAGCCTTGTATCTTGGACCAATAGTTTGAAAAGGATACCATTGCTAAAGTCCAAACCTGTCCAAATTACAACTCCTGTTTTGATGCTTAAACAGGCAATGCCGGTTTTGATCACGGACTATACCATCTGGTTATGCCTGCCATGGGAACAAATTGAAACTAGCTGCTGTTAAAAAGTTCGACCAGAAAATGGGATCAATCCTTGATTCACATGAGCTCAAGGTCGCAAAAATGGACCATAATCACTGCCAGTGAACATATCTTATGATTCTTAATATAGTGATTAGTGAATCAAATTTCTCTTTACATTCCAGCAGGCTAATAGGAATCTTAGAATCAGCATCCCCACCAATATCATTAAAACAATACAGTTGCACATTGACAATTTATAGGAAACAAACTGAATTTGGTGAAACCCCTAATTTAGGAGTTTTATGATAATTCTGGCGCATTTGTCACTTCAATGAAGTATCCAGCATCACTTATCCACACAGTAATGCCAGTAGACTTTAATTGTGATTTATGATAAATACTAAGATAGCTGCTTCCTACTATGTACCAATTTTCATGACATCATTCACTCTGTAAATTTTCTTCAATTTCTGTGCTATGGAAGCATTTCAATGCTATGATTTATTTTTAAAAAATTGTCCCAAAAAAAAATTATAAAAATGTTGGAATTGGGAGGTGCTATGTTTATCTCTAGAATTGTTCTCTCACATTTTCTATATCCTTAACTACACTGGAACAAGCACCTATTAGTTTCCACTGGACAAATCTGAGTCAGCTACGTGCGTATAGAATAACAAGGCATCAAAAACCCTGAAAGAAGTTATGTGAAGCCTCTGGTTATAATACGTGACTAAATGAGACCATATGCTTCTACGGAGTATGGTGATTCAAAATAGGATCATGCACCTGCTGAAGTGCCATGATAGTAATGCCTATGGAGTTGCAATATGATATAACTTTGGAAAGCTTAGACTATACTTTTTACTTCAAAAAATCAGTGGAAGCTCAAAACAAGCACGGCTCATCACTGAAATAATATTGTGCCATATTATTGAAAGAAGATTTAATCATCCAATAACTTATAGAAAGAAAAAGAAGTGTAGAGCTTGAAATAAGTGTTATCAACGTTACTGAACTGGTATAGTATGGGACTTAATATACCAAATCAGTTCGATGTTGGTATTTCGGTATGTGGGATGTATCGATATCCAGTAAAGCTGAACCGGCCTCTGTACCAGACTTACCGATATTGTAACAAAAAAGCACTGGTATAGGAGTCGGTACCAAGATGGTGTACGTTGAGTATTATACTGCTTTAATGTACACAATGTTCACCCTCTAAAATCAATTTCAATGATGCTCATCTTCGCAAGCTATTGTAGGATGTGGCTAGCTATTGCCTCACTGCTCTTCCAAAAATGTGGTGGGAGTCTACCATTCATCTTGTGGCCTCCATAGAGCATCTAGAAAACAACGTTATTAGAATAAGTGTTATCAATGTTACTAAACCAATATAGTATGGGACGTATTATACTAAACGGTTCGATATTGGTATTTTGGTACAGAAAATGTATCGACTTTCGATAAAGCTAGCTGAACCTGCCTCCACACCAGGCATACTGATATAGTAACAAGAAAGCATCGGTATAGAACTCCGTACCAAGATGATGTACCCTGAGTATTATACTACTTTAATACACACAATGCTTGCCCTCTAGGATTAATTTCAATGATGCTTATCTTTGCAAGCTATTGTAGAATGTGGCTAGCAATTGCCCCATTGCTCTTGCAAAAATGTGGTGGGAGACTACCATTCCTCATGGCCTCCATGGAGTATCTAGAAAACAATGTTACTAGAAATAAGTGTTATCAATGTTACTAAACCGGTATAGTATGGGACGTACTATACTAAACTGGTTCGATATTGGTATTTTGGTATAAGGAATGTATCGACATTCAATAAAGCTGAACCGGCCTCCACACCAAGCATTCCGATATAGTAACAAGAAAGCGTCGGTATAGAACTCGGTACCGGGATGATGTACCTTAAGTATTATACTACTTTAATGCACACAATGCTCACCCTCTAGGATCAATTTCAATGATGCTCATCTTCCCGAACTGTTGTAGGATGTGGTTAGCTATTGCCCCACTGCTCTTGCAAAAATGTGGTGGGAGACTACCATTCCTCTTGTGGCCTCCATGGAGCTTCTAGAAAACACCTGCACCAATTCCTTGACTCAGATGCATCTTTCTGGCCGCTGAAGCTGCAACTTAAAGAAAATGTACAGACAAGAGCCAGATGAGGGAGGCTGAGAAGATTGTGTAGTACCAAATATTCCAATTGAATCATATCCCTCAGAGAAAGTCCTTAATCTATGTTGGATATAAGTATTCCATTTATTACCAGCTCTGATGTAGTACCAATCAGGGTCGTATGACGCAAGTTTATACAATATCCATCTAGTGAGGAAGCTCCATCTGTTCTTCAAGAGTAAGAAAGAATTTGGATCAACATAATACTTGCACAATCTCCAATATTTCTTTCCTAGATGTATAGAAAATGTAAATGCATCTAATTTCAATACATACATAGTAGTCTAAGCCGTCCCATCAACTAGATTTAGGCAATTAATTTTGTTATATTTACTCAGACAATCACATGATTGGCCATCCAAAAGGTTGATGGCAACATTTTATTAACATCAGAATATTATTGAAGAGGGTTTCGAATCCATGCAGAAAGAAAAGGGGATGGATGAACTAAGAGATGCTTTTTGCTCAAAGAGAACATATCAAATGAACCTCTAATAAAGCATTTTTCTTGGTAGGGGTTGTCTGGGGTGGCCAGATAAGCACTTGGCCTCGCTTTGCCACCATGGCATATCACACCCAGTCCATTGTTAGGTCAAATGAGTGCAGGAGGGTTCAGTCAGGCACATATAGACATTTAAGAATCTTTGGTTACTCTCAAGGACCAACCAGGCTGTGAAAGTGTGATCCTTATGTACCTAGTTCTCAGTCAATCTCCAATAATAGCACTATCATAGTTCTCAAAACGATCCAATTTTAGTTACTTAGTCCATTCATTCTTTTCTTTACCGCTATTAAGCATTGCATTTACCTTTTCTCTATCAACAAGAGAACAGAGAACACCAGGAGAGAAACAGGCAGATGGAAGCAATTGATACTTGGCAGTGGGAACTCTTGGAGGATACCGCTAATTCCTGTTATTTTTATCTCTCACTTTCCTTCTCTTCAAGGATTGACAAAGCTAGAGCCTATCTGAGAGAGAGAGTTAAGATGGCCACTCCTTTGGTATCGCTCGTGATGCGTTAAAAAATGGCCCCAACGATGTGGCATAATCAGATTCATTTAGATTATGGCTGAAATGGCAACCCCTTGATGCAATCCAACTCCAACCAATCCAAGAGCCAGGGTGAGCAGACCAAAAACGACTAATCTCCAAGGTCGGACACTGTCCAACGTGCCGGATAAAGCTTGCAGCATGGCCAGACAGACATCCAGCTTAGCAACCAGCCTGAACCGATCTGAATCCTTTTATCCTGAGCAACAACGTTAGTGCTCCCTTTAAAAACGCTTTCCTTTCATCATGCTAAGAGTTAAAATCATAATTATGAGCCTCAACGGTTATAACACGTGCCAAGCCGCTACAGCACAATTTTCGACGATTACAACATATCTTAAGCGGTTACGATGCAATCCTGAGTCGTTACTAAACATCTCTTAGCAGTCATCATACAACCCAAATCCATTAATCCAAAGCCCATGGCTATTTATATGTCCCAAAACCTATGCATTGAGGGTAAGACAATCAAAAGTCTTTGAATCCCAAATTATCATTATGTTCCTTCTCTTTCCCACACAAAACACACCCTCACCAACTTAAGCAGTTAAGCATTGGAGGGCTTAGATAAAGCCAGCTCCAGCAAGTTCTCTGACCCATTGATGTCTTGCAGATCTATGGCGGTGATCCACATCAATGGTCTGGAGATTGGTTGCAATAGCCTGAGAGAAGGGTGGCCAATGCCCTATGCGAGGCGGTTCTAGTGGTTCGGCTGGCTAGCTGGATGTTAGCAATCTGCTGCTCCAGGTTCTGCACTACCACTATAAGAGCCTGCACCTATTGGATGAGCAAGTTAAACTACTCGGCGTTGACAGCTCCTAGAGTCAAACCAGAAGGCCAAGATCCTTGAGGATCGTGTAGGGCACCATTAGACTCTAGCTGGGTGGATACTTGGTGGTTATTTCTTCTGAACTTCATGGCTTCTTTCATCTAGTTTCTCATATATGGTGTAAATCTGTTGTTATCGATCTCTAGATTGTTGATGTGGATCACCTCCATCGATCTGCAATATAGCAATAGGTCAAAGAACTCGCCGAAGTTGGCTCTAATTGGGCCCTTCGATACTTAAGTCAGAGAGAGTTTCTAGATAATGGTGGAGGAGACCAATAAGAGTTTCAATATAGCAGTACTATTAGCATCATACCTTTTATGGAGGAATTCCAGACCTTTAATAGCCACAAAATCCAAAATCTTCTAAGGGACTTGTTGTAATAGTGCAGGATTGCATCATAATCATCTTAAGATATGTTGTAACCATCTTAGATTGTGCTATAATTGCCTGGCACATGCTATAACTATACAGGTTCATCATTATGATCTTTAACTCTTGGCATGATAGGAGCGTTGAAATCGTTGTCCGAAATAAAAGTACATAGGTCAGCTTAGGATGGTTGCCAAGCCGAGTAGCTGTCTGGCTAAGTTATGAGGCTTTACCTAGCACATTGGGTGATGTTTGACCTTGGAGGTCGGTCACTTTTGGTCTGCTCATCTTATATCTCAAATCGATCAAGGTACATCAATTTTGGCTATGCAAAATGCCACATTAGCTTTGAGTTGGACATATCTAGTCGTGCCATGTTGCCGGGCTCATTTTCCGCCGCATCAATATGTTAGATAGATGGACTGTTATAGATGGTTGAGCCCAAACTTAATGGCATATGTTATAGATGAGAGGGTTTTTTAATGACTTTTCTTGTTACTAGAAACCTTTCATGATAGCTCACCGAAGTTCAATTACATCTTTTCTGCAATAATTTCTTTTGGATTCAGAAATTATAGTGATGATCTTGATGACACGGATGAAGTTATCATCTCAAATTATTACTTTCATGAGGAGCTTCTCTATTGTCACGGAGAAAATTACCCAAAGATTCTACAAGTGATAGTTGCATGTTAAGTATTGTCACGACTTGATTTCTTTCGCAACAAGAATTCAGTTGTCACCAATAACTTATCATGAAAAGCAATTTTCTTCTGGTGATTGATAGGATCATAGGCATCCATCAAATTCTTGTCCTTGAATATATTGCATGCATCAAAGATGTTGAGATCAAGATGCTATCACAACGTTTCTTAGAGTAGACCAATGAATGTCATACATTAGAACATTAGTCGCGGTCCTAAGCAAGCATGTGAAATTTTTGTTATCTTAATAAGTAGTTGGATGCTCAATGACTTGATAAAATGTTTTCTTCTAAGACTTTTTCTATTCAGCAATGCTTTTAATAGAAATTATCTTCTCTTCCTTCTCTCTCTAAGATAATATTTGCCAATTATAAAAATTTAAAAAATAATAATAAAATTTTTGGGCTGAAATCATTCCTTATTTGGAAGGTGTACGTGTTATTAACGAAACCATAAATTCCCATTTATTTTGATGACGCACAAGGGAGCAAATCAGGTTCCTGCAATAACTTTTCTAGACGTAGAGATCACATTATTACCGCCCAAGTTCATTCCTTTACTTCGTAGGAAAATCACTAAGCCCAGCATAGAGTTGACCCAACATCCCATTTCGAATAATTCTCAAGATTCCAGAGACCAAGCAGGGCTTAGAATTGGGACCTAATTATTGATAACTATTTTTTCGGTAAATAGGATGAGTTAATTAATACGAGTATAGATATATCTGTGTGAATCGGAAAATAAAATTAGTCGGAGAATTTCATGCTGTAGTCCCTGCGCGATTGGTCATATAAGCCACCAATAACTGGCAACTCAAAATTTCAGCCCTAATTTTCAAGCTTCGATGGCTTGATGTCATTAAGCTAGGTCTTCAGGAGTCCTAAGCATCATTGCTTTTTATAGGAGCAGGCTACTACATTGTTAATGGGTGCCTCATTACAGTTGTGTGAAGCTCATGGGCTGCCAATTAAAGCAAGCTAATGGTGCAGCAAGTTAGCCGAATATAAGAATGCTCTCAGCATGGATACATTTAAAAAAAATTAAAAAATAAAATATAAGTTAATCTTTAAATTCGGACGGATGGCAGAAGCCAGCAAATATGTATAGGTTGTTGTGGGTCCATGGTTCATGTGCCGTCCCCGGCGGCGATATTGCACCCTGCAAAACCCTGACATCTCACCTACACAAGCTTGCATTTCTTTTGACCCAACTTTATTTTACAAAAAAATTATTGAAGAAGTAACGAGATAATTATTGCACGATCTTGCCATGTTTGTTTTCTCGTGTTTGTAATAAAATTGAAAAAGATAATTAGGAGAATTGGAGCAGACGACTCAAAGGCTTCAAGAATGAATAAAATTCTCAGACCACCAACTGCGCCTCAAGACAAAAGAAGCAGAGCAAGATCACACGTGATATGGCATGGTATGGAATCATAAATAATTTAAGATGTCATGCTGGCTGAAGGAAGAAAGCACGGAGCCACCGACACCGACAAGCCTTCCTCTTGATTCCACCGAATAGAGACAGAGAGAGCGAGAGAGAGACCGAACAAAAATGCCGTCCTACCTAATACCAACCCCTGAGCTTGAAGCTTCCCCTCCTTCCCCACCCCCAAAATCTCGACGTCTGAAGGCGACCGGGAGCTTCCCGGAAGGAGAGACGTCGCCCTCCCCGTCGCCCCTGTTCTTTAATCGCTACTTCTAATCCCTCGTAATTTTTAGTTAATTAACAAAATAAATTAAGGGAAGACGAGAAGTTAAAAATAGGAGACGTGTGAAAGAGAGGCTGGGCATGTGAATCTTGTTGAGGTCAGAGGGAACAACGACAGCTCATCTCACCATCCCCTCCTTTCCTTCCCCATTGACGTATCGAAGCAAGGCACGTTGCAAATGTCCAATGTAACCTTGGATTACAGCCACACAGAAGCTCCCTTTTGCGAGTAATTGCCATGAGCCCAGCTACATATCAGAAATAATAATAATAATAATAATAATAATAAAAGCTGTTTATAGAGATATCAGCAGAGTGAATTTGGTATATTTAGTGAAAAAATAGAAATTCACTGCCACTCTCGAAATCGAAATAAAAACTAAATAATTTTGAAATAAGAAATCATGGTTGTCATTGAAAAAAATTGAAAAACCAAAAGAAAAACTGAGAAAAATAAAAATTATTTAATTATTTTTATTTATTTCAAAATTTTCATATACAAATAACAAACTTAAAGATATCATCCATATTCTCATAATATAATCCATAATCAAACATGTTGATGCCAAAATCTTATCCGACTATAGTGGCATGAGGAGTGCCGATCAATCCGCGGAGAGATGCTGATCTACATATAACAAAGAAGAGAAAGGCTCGTTGAATTGGCTCTAGTAGACCCTCTAATGTTTAAGTCAGGCAGAGCATTGGAATAACGGTGAAAAATAGAAAGAAAAATATAAGAGAAAAGATTAAAGTAGTCTACCTAGATTATTTGGTCTGACTTGCTCGACTTAGAGTGCTCGGCTTGGATTGCTCGACTTAGATTGCTCGACCTAGAGAGCTTGGCCTAAAGTACGCAATAGCTCAGCAACTCGGCCTCGGTGCATTAGCCTAGCCTTCATGCAATAGGTCGGCTTTCAGTGCAATAGCTCGGTCTCTGAGATTGTCTTGATTGGCTTGATTTCGGTCGGCCTTCTGGTGAACTGTCGCGCATCCTATATGTACAATGTTTATGTCTCGAGTGGTACGGAAGGACAACTTTCAGGAACTTGCATTTGGTCTCTAAGAGCACGCATCCCATCCACTGAGGTGGTAACTCAGTGGAATGGGGCCTTACTTCCAACCAAGTGGTTCCGAGTTCGAAACGTACGGATGTCGATTAAATTGTGGAGACCGGAAGCTCCCTGCTCGGACATGGAGTTTGGAAGGGCTACTGGTCTATTGGTAATCTCGATAGTACCAGGTGTGACGTACTCATACGGAAGATTTGTGCTGGAGCCTAAAGGGGTATTCGAACGGAGACCACAAGTGAAGAGGGTATGAGTAAAACCAGCTGGGGTGCCCAATACACGGTCATTTCTGTCCACATCGAACATTCTCCTGGCGGGGTGGAGGCCAGTAGGAGCTGCTACGCGGGGTGGGCTTGTCCCTTCCTCCCCCCTTCCCTTTTCTTTAAACAAAAAAAAAAGAGCACGCATCCCATGCAAAGAGAAGGCGGTGCTTAGGGGCAATCGCGGAAGAGCAATCAAATGCAGAGATGGCCATGAAAGCTTGAGAGCCTCTTCTTGGGAGACTCTCACTATAAGAACTTCTTCTCGGAAGTTTTTTACTATGAGAGCCTCTTGCTATCTATGCTTAAGAATCTTTTCTTAGGAGCCTAGCCTCTCTCTCCCTCCGATTTTAGGATCTCTTGGTCCTATTTACATAGAGGAGAGAGGAATTCATTATGATTTGGAGGCAAAAATCAAAAGTGCCATGACCTCATTTCTTATCTAAATTCAAATATGCCGGAATCTTATTTTTGTTTGGACTCGCTAAGAATCCAAACTTGTTTGAATTCAAATCTTTCTAAAAATAATAGGAGGCCCATTTTAGGCTATATCAGAACCAAATTCATAATAAAATATTTTAAATTTATATAAAATATAAAGGATATTAAAAATATTAGAAATCGAGTATGCTTGGACTTAATTTTTATGTTGAATTTAATTTTAAATCAGAGAATCATCAAAATCATAATCAAAATCAAAATCATATATAATTTTTAATTTTTAAATCTACCACCGACACGATTCCAGGTTAAAATTGTCAGGTTCAGAAATGGATAAAATATTGAACTATTGGCCCCTGTTGATATCCTGCTCTGTGGTGAGAGAGCATTAATGGCGCAGTTAATAGGATTAGTGAGATATGGATGGGGTTGTACGTTGTTTTGTGCCTCATGAGACATCACAATGTAGCCTTTCTTTTGATATTTGCAGGGTCCTGAACCCCTTTCCATCCTCTTCAAAAATAATTATTGGTTGTTTTATCAATTAAACACTAACTCCTGCAAAACTAGACGACTGTTAATATAATTATTTTTTTATTATCAGCAAAATAGTGATCAATGATGAGAAATAACACATACGCTGGCCTCAAATCGTTGTCCATTGATTTTTCTCTAAACCACTACAAATAGTCCATTGATTTAATCTTGTTAATAGCTATTATCAGGAATAATTATATAACAACAGCTATTTTGTCAATATCTTGTGGCATGGCACCTATCTTTCCAAGTGAAAAATATCGAGTTAAAATCTAAAATATAAAAAGGTTGCAAACTCAAATTTGATTTGATTTGTAGTTGAGCTCAAGCCAACTTAGCTGAAACCAAGCTGCTCTTAAACAACTTAGCAAGTGGATCTCAAGATCCTGTTGTCATTTTTGCATAATTACTCTGATTATATCAACTTTTGAATGTCAAATAAAGAGTAACATATAATATACTCTTTGTTATGATCTATTTAATACGTTTACTGTGATATGGAGTGGGGTCGTACTTTGTAGTGTGCAGTATCCATCTTCACAGGACGCATCGCCTTTGCTTTGAGATTAGTTGGGTCCTAAAGCATTTTCTGTCCTCTTCAAAAACTATTGTTGATTGTTACAGCAATTACAATCGCTGCATTTTGTCGTTGAACTCTTAACTCTGCAAAACTAGATGGTTGTACTGTTTATTATGAGAAAATAGTGCCCAATTATGAGTAATAATAGCTACCCCAACCTAAAACATTGTCCATTGATTTCCACCTAATCAATGACTATAAAGATATGATCTTAAAAAGAAACTTTTTACTTAGATAAATATTATAAATGCTTAACAAAGACTTTATTTTTGTTAATAGCTTAGATATGGCGTAAAACCGACCTCCCTACCGGGGATGGACATGTAGCTAGTATTTTATAAAGATTTGAATTAAAAAAAATGATTTATGGTGGGATCCAAGCGAGAAGGGAGATTACGACAGAGTTGAATCCATGAAAGAAAGGAGGTTAGGATATTTTTTTGATTTTCACCTCTAAATCGTAACGGATTTACGCTCCCTCCTCTATGTAAACAGTGCTAAGGAATCCGAAGGGGGAAGGACTCAAAACTCTCAAAGCATAAATAAGACTCTTATGGCAATAGACTCCCAAAGAGAAGCTCTCAAGCATATATAGTAAGAGTCTCTCATTGCGAGAGGTTTCTAAGGAGAGACTCTCAAATTTTCATGGCGAGAGGCTCCTCAGAAGAGACTCTCAAGCTTTTATGGATACTTCTACATTCAACCCCTCTTTCACAACTGCCCTCAAGCCTACCACCCGAGACACAAGCCTTATGTGCATGGAACGCATGACCACCGATCAAAAAGCATACCAGAATCAAGTCAATTAGGACGAGCTTAGAAAACCAACCTACCATGCGGAGATCGAGCTATTGCGCCAAGGTCAAGGCTAAATTATCATGAAAGACTGAACTACCACGTCGAAAGCTTTGCTATCGCCCTGAGGTCGAGCTACCATACCAAGGTCGAGCTACCGGAGTCAAGGTCAAGCTCTCCTGGACAAGATATAAAAAAAAGCTCAGCTCAAGTGGTCTATTTTTAAATACCATATAAAATATCTATTTTTGGATAACAAATAACGGTAACATATGATATATACTACCGTGGTCTATTTATGATTCAACTTTTGTATGGGGCGGGTTAAATTTGAGTCCAAATTCGAAACAGTCGCGCACAAACGACCTGCTCCAGTGGACGCCAGCATCATGGAGGGGCATAACTGTCAAAGGATTCCGTCCCCATTGCTTTTGGAAAGAGTTACTTCGACGCCCAGCAAGCGAGAGAGCGAGGGGGTAAAAGAGTCCTTCGGCTCCAGGACACCTTCCCCCGTCACATGGTTACTTCTCTATTAATATAACACTGGGAACAAAAAAAGGAAATTACGATGCTAAACATGTCATTTTACATGTCCTTATCCTAGATTTACTGAAGTTAAAACTCAAGACCGTCACCCGTTCTGAGCTCCTAGGTCGCGAGGTGGTCTGTGGTCCCCGCACCAGCCTGTCCTGACCCGTCTACTGTCGCCACGTGTCTTTTTTGGCTTACAAACAAAGCCTCTGAAATAAACAAAGTCCAGTTAATTCACCGCTCACGCGGTACCAAATAATAAAAGCCAAAGAAAAGAGAGGGGAAAGCAGAGATTATACCGCACAGGAGGGAGCGAGTTGAAGGCTTTCGGGTTTCTTCCTCCTCCGGCGCCATGTATTCCCAGATCTATGGCGGCGCTCCGACGATCCTCTCTCTTGTTTTACTGATTGCCGCCGCGGGCGTCTCCTCCGCATTGCCGGAGAACCCCGTCTCCCGGTCCACATTGCCCTCCGGCTCCGGCTCCGGCTCCGGCCAGATCAACTCCAACTCCGTTCTCGTCGCCCTCCTCGACTCCCACTACACCGAGCTCGCCGAGCTCGTTGAGAAGGCCCTCCTCCTCCAAACCCTTGAGGACGCTGTCGGCCGCCACAACGTCACCATCTTCGCCCCCCGCAACGAAGCCCTGGAGCGCGATCTCGACCCCGAGTTCAAACGATTTCTGTTGGAACCCAGAAATCTCAAATCCCTCCAGACTTTGATCTTATTCCATGTTATTCCTACCCGGATCGGCTCCGATTCGTGGCCGACGTCGGAACCCGCCCGCCACCGGACCCTCGCCGCCGACCCCCTCCACCTTTCCGGCTCCCGCGAGGCAAAGAGGGTTGACCTCGCCGCCGTGGTCCACCCGGACTCGGTGGTCCGCCCTGACGGCGTGATTCACGGCATCGAGCGCCTTCTCGTCCCCCGATCCGTCCAGGAGGACTTCAACCGCCGGCGCAGCCTCGCCTCCATCTCCGCCATTCTCCCCACCGGCGCCCCCGAGGTGGATCCCCGCACCCACCGCCTCAAGAAGCCCGCCCCTCCCGCCCCTGCCGGCTCCCCGCCGGCCCTCCCTATCTACGACGCCATGGCCCCTGGCCCGTCTCTGGCCCCCGCCCCCGCCCCGGGCCCCGGCTCCGGCAAGCACTGGTTCGATGGCGAGAGCCAGGTCAAGGACTTCATCCAGACCCTCCTTCTCTACGGCGGCTACAACGAGCTCGCCGACATTCTGGTAAATCTCACATCCTTAGCCACCGAGATGGGCCGTCTGGTCTCCGAGGGCTACGTCCTCACCGTCCTCGCCCCCAACGACGATGCCATGGCGAAGCTGACGGCGGATCAGCTGAGCGAGCCCGGAGCACCGGAGCAGATCGTGTACTACCACCTGGTCCCGGAGTATCAGACAGAGGAGAGCATGTACAACGCGGTGCGGCGTTTCGGGAAGGTGCGTTACGACACGCTCCGGCTGCCCCACAAGGTGGTCGCGCGGGAGGCTGACGGCTCCGTCAAGTTCGGCCAAGGGGAGGGTTCCGCTTATCTCTTCGACCCCGATATCTACACCGACGGTCGGATCTCCGTACAGGGGATCGACGCCGTTCTTTTCCCGCCGGAGGAGGAGACCCCCGTCGCCGTCGCGCCGACAGCCACCAGGAAGACCGTCAAGGCCGCCAAGCCAAGGAGAGGTCAGTACTAATCATCATATCTTAATTATTACTTTTGATGAATTTATCGTCAACTATTTATGCTTTGCCCGCAACGCGATCGGCGTTGGATATAGGAATATTCCGGCGAACTTTTTAATTATTTTCTTTCCCTGATAATAACGATTTAACCAGGAAAAGAATGGACGAGATTATTCCGATTAGATGGTGAGATTCGATGCTACTCTCACCGAGAGGTGTCTGTAGCACGGAGTTTGTACCGAGACTTAAATTAAAAGTGGTCATGAGTGTGCTTCTGTCGGTGGCGTTTGCGGTGGAGGGTCTCTATCATTTGCCCTTTTCTATTTTCTCATGATATTTTCCCCCTGTTCTCTTCTTTCCATTTTCTAGTATATTATCATATTTCTTATTATTTCTTGTTCGTTATTATTAGCTGTGAGCTAGATGCGAAAGCTGGCAGCGTCGTTGTCCGTGGGCTGGCTCTCACTTTTAAAATATATATTAAAAAAAACCTCTTTGATCTTCTTAGGTTTGGATATCCCTGAAAATAGCCACAACCAACGAGACGACTCTCGTCATATTATTTCTTTAAAGACAGATGTCAAGGGGAATGAATTAGCATGCAATACTGGGAGGGAGGGAGGGAGGGAGAGAAAAGGGTGGGTGTTATGGGTATTGTATGTCGTCTAGATTGTTTGGTATTAAAAATTGGGAGTTGGTGTTTGGTGAGGGGTAGTGCTTGTTATTATTATTATTATTATTGTGCATGCCTTTACTTTAGGTTGGTGGAGGGAATAATTGTGTTTGATTTTTGTAATGCAGGGAAGTTGTTGGAACTTGGGTGCCAAATGTTGGGTGCTTTTGGTCAGCGGCCTCATTTCACCACTTGCCAGTAGATAAGAGGGTCTCAGAACAGAAGGTAATTCGGATGGAAAAGAACTTAAGGTGTATCCCCTCCTAAATTCTTTAAGTAATAACACGAGGGTTAAAAAAGGAGTGTTGTATGTTAAATACTAGAGAGCACAGGTGTCCATGCGTGTATAGAAATGTTTTTGTTGGTTGTCAATTTCAAATAATCATAACCGTTCATTGATAATTCTTTTTTATACGGTATGATGTGAAATTTGCTATACTCGGTTAATTTTTGCTTGGTTGGAAAAGGGGGGCCGTGTGCAAGCTTATTAAGCTGGTGGGAGATGAATTGTGTATTAATAAAGGGGGAAAAAGTTATTGTTTGGAAATTAGAAGGCTCATTTGATGGTAGCAATTGCATATTAATTTCTTCTACATGTTTATTAAACTGTAGTTGTTACTATGAATTATATTTTCTTCAGAACGGCCCGGTCTTGGGATTTCTGAGTTCGGTGAGATAAAGGGTGGAAGAAGCAGAAATAAGTGGTACATTTGTCCATCTTTGGATGTACATAATTAGCCGAAGTAATGCTTGCCTACAAGTTGAATCTTCTTCTGTTAAATTTATTTGTAGCTGCATTGCTGATTCTTTTGTGTAGACCAGAAAATCAGCATGTGAAAATTATTATTCTCTAGCATGTGAAAATAGTTAGGGACTTGAGCTTTGATTCGATTCAAAAATACTAGGAGTTTTAATATCCAAACTCGAACTTAATTCGATTAAAAAAAATAGTAATCAAGATTGATTTGACTAAACTTGAATATCAAGCTCGAGTTTATGTATGAATTTTAGCTTTACTCATAACTTTAAAAAATTATAGTTAAAAATATAGCATAATATTATGTTGTAAAATATTAAAATAATAATATATTATAAATAAATATATTATTATTATTATTA
>JAOXJJ010000560.1:56670-68856 GCA_025769935.1 Phoenix roebelenii
TTATTCTATAGTATATAATGTTATAGTACTATATTATAATAATAATATATTATATTACATTAATATTATATATTTATATATTAATATATATTATATTTTATTATGCTCTGTTGTATGATACTAGTAATGTCCTTTATGGTCATTTTATCATACAAAAGTACTTTCTCAATTTGTTTACCAAACACATGTTAAAGTGCCACAGCATTTTAGAAATATAGTTACCAAATAGCAAACAGCTTTTTATAAAAGCTCTACTTCAGACAGCTCTACTTCCAAAAGCTCTACTGCCAACAGCTCCTCCAAATAGAGCCTTAATCCTTGATCTAATCAAGGTTGACCCAATTATGAACCTAATTCAATTTAGATCTAACCCAATTTGATTTGGCTCATCAATTCAGCCCAATTGCAATCAATTTTACTTAATTCTTCTTTCATTAACTCACTAATACTTAGTGGATTAATTCAATCACCAATCATATTGATAATTGACATCAATTGTGATTCTAAATCACATTTATGATAGTCTGACTAATCAAATCCTCTATGTATATGATTCAATAGGTTCTATTCTGTCTGCTAGTGAGACATATTGAAATCCCCATCTCAATATCACTGAAACTCTTTTTAGTGGACTGAAACAATTTCAGTTCTACTCTTAAGGTTCATTGATCACCAAGTGAATGTCTTTGAGTCTCACAATCTACTAGTGACACCTAACAGTATCTGGTAGCAACCCAGCAGAATGAAATATCTAAACCTCTAGGTGCAGTTAGCATATGATACAATCTCTCTATCATAGATTCTGACAGAACGAAGATTATGGATAACTCGTCAAACCCCATCATCCGTCATATATCAAATTTATTCGACTTCTAGTTCGAGATATATAAAACTCATTTTCCAAAATACCTGGTGAGAAATTTATCGAATTCAATCTTATAAATCATATAGGATCACTCCTAATCTATCAAGATCGATAGATCCTATCTAGATACAACCTTATTCCAAAATGAACCTACTGCAGCCAATCTGCACCATAAAAATCCAAATGGCTAGGGTCCAAGTTTACATGCTCGTCAAACTACAGTAGCCTCACAGTGAATAGCTGAGACATCGCAGGTCAAAGGACCAGTCATACAACTGCAGCATAAGTAGTCACTGATGAGTGGATAAACATGCATGTGACTACTTTCGTTGGTCATGCTCAATACTTTGTTCTCTAACAAGTACTTGCATAATCACTCCAGTGTCTTTATACTGTGGACTCGAGACTCATCCATCTGACTAAGTGATCTGTGCATTAATCTCAGCGGATCAATCACCATCCCTCATGATAGATCCATCGATCAGGAGCATTTAGAAATTAATCTCTAATGATACATGCCTTAAATTCTCAACTTCTTGAGAATATGTATCATTATTTTATTAATTTCTTGGACGATTCATGGACACATACTAACATGAATGAGTAATAAATTGTCCAATCTTATTAATCAATAAGAGTCAAATTACAAATTTATGCTCCAGATTACAAATATGCGTTAGCTACATTGGCTTCTAGGGCATACTTCTAACAAATACAACCAAGGATCTACTTAATCCACACCCTATGAAACTCAAACCACTTCAAGGAATACCTCAGGAAGTCCTAGGTCATACGATCATAAGCCCTCTCCATATCAAGCTTATCACTATCTAGCTTTGACTATAAGCAGCCCTCAAATAATCATAAATAAATTCTTGAGTAAGAAGCATATCATTTGATATGCTATAGCCTCCAACAAACTCTTCTTGCTTAGGACAAATCAGTTGTGGAAGAACTGGCTTTATTCTATTCACCATGATTTTGCAATAACTTTATACAGGGTGGAGCAAAGATGAGCCTAAAGTGTCCAAGTTGTGCCGCATCCTGTCTCTTCAGACTTGGGTGATAAAGGTCAGCTTCAAAACCCTAGGCATCATTGTTGTACTAAAAAAATGCTGAATGGCAACCAACACCTCCTAGAGAACAATGGTCTAATATCTTCTAAGGAACATGGGCAGAAAACTGTCCAGACTAAAGGCCTTATACTCAACCATAGACCAAATGGCTTCCTTAACCTCTTCGTTTGACACTTGACAAGTAAAGGCAACATTCTTTGAGTCAGTAATCAATCCATCAGGAACCAACAATAAGGTGGGTATACCCTATCCCAAGTCAGTCGTCCATCTAGATCTAAAGAACTGGAATATCTCCCCTCTAATAGCATTAACATCTTCTGTCATCTCCCCACTACTCAAGTTCAACCTTTGGATACTATTTCTCTCCCTTGATAATTATTGACTAATGAAAGAACCGGGTGTTCCTGTCTCCTTCCTTACTGCACTCTAGATTTCTGCCGCCAAAAAATCTCATGTTGTCGTAAAAGAGAGTTATGTGCGGACAACATCAACCTCAAGTTTGCCAGCTTTCCCACCTCTTTGATCCTCCTTGGACTCGATCTCAGTAATGGCATCTTCAACCTCCTCTAGTCTTTTAAGGATATTAATGACCTCTTCAGTTTTCCACCTCCGAAGGCTTCGCTTAGTAAGCTTCAACTTTCGGGTGACTCGATGAATGGCACCACCTTGGACCAGCATCCTCCATGCATCTCGAACAATTCCCCATGACTTAGGATAAGAGGTCCATATTTTCTCAAATCGATTTTTTTTTTTTGGGGGGGGAGGGCGACAATCAGTATAAGGTGGTAATCAAAATTGGGCAATGATCTGAAGCAATGTAGGAAAGGTGACACACCTGATAGTTGGGGAACTATTGGATCTAGGTAGATTTTGCAATGGCTCTGTTGATCCGCTCTTAGAGTCTAGCTTCTCTCAAGTAGCGTTGCCCCATGTAAATCTAGGCCCGGTGAAGCTAAAGTCAATCAACCCATTTTCCTCATTAAAACTCCGAAACTCGCAGGATCTCGATCTTGTCACAATAGGTTCTACCTCCTCTCTTCTCTTAGGGGCCTACAATGCAATTGAAATCCCTGACTACCATAGAGGGAAAGCCCTACTAGATCAAGCTAGATACTTCAACCTATAGAATCCGACACTACTTGTATTCCGTACTTACACAACCGATAAAACCCAAGAGGTTTTATTAGGTTTGGAAATGAACATTACAACATTTTGATTACAATTGTAGAATACATCAAAAGAGGTGAAGCCCATTCTCCATACTACAATGATCCACCCGAATAAGCCTTGAGACTTGATAGCGTAAAAGCCCTAGGAACCTAGAAGATGTCGTCAAACACAGTGAAGACTTCTACCAAAGAGGAGAGTTTTAACTAACATGCAAAGCTCTAGGCTATGCAAAACAATGAGTCTACTGAATGCACTGATGAAGGAGGGTTTTTCGCCCCTCTATAGTTGCACAACAAAAACTTCAACAATGAGAATGGGGTGAAGTTGGTTGTGATGCCTCAAAATTTTCATCCCCTGCACTTGGTATCGTCGAGTGGCATAACTTATCGCCTCCAAGCTCACCTCGGGATCTTCTTGCATGCAGCTCAAAGCAACCCTAATCCACTGCACCACCACCTCATGGTCACAGGGATGAAAACATTCTTTTCTTTCACATGGGGCCTCAAGACTAATTTATAGCCAATGTCCCAAATCTTCTACAGATTATATCTCAATAAACTCAGGGCATGTTGTAACAACCTGCTACCATGGAATAACAACCCATATATGTACAATAACCATCTGACATATGATGGAATTGTCGGAGCCTCATATGCATTTAGGTGAAAGGAACGAAATGCTTCTTCCATGAAGGAGATCTCCTAAGCTAGGGTTGGTTATCGAGGTCATCGGGCTAAGTTGAGAGACTTCGGCTCTAAAGGTTAGCTACTTCTGCATTACTCATCCCAACTTTCTGGTCGGCTCAGAGGTCCCAACTATAATGCCTTGAAGAATTTTCGAGTGTGCCTAAATCACCACATGGATCATCAGCTGGATGAATCTAACCACGCCACATCATCTTAACCATTTATTGCAGCAAAAATTGGTCCCCCACTTTCGAGTCCAAAGCATATTCCTTGGTTCAGGCGAAGGAAGTAGTAGTTTATGCCGGACTCTATACCATTTCGAGGAAGACATTAAATCACAGACCCCGAAAGATGAGTTTTGACTCTTGGTCTCCCAAGTGGTGTTGATCGTCAGGAGCAAGGAGGATGTGACATGTATCCACTGATTTGGCTAGACGGATTGATCCAAGTCATCCAAATGTCTATAAAAATAGAGGGAAAGCTCGTTAAATCCACCACTAATGGAGGGTTCTGAGCATCCTTTCTATCACTTTGAGAGATTCTTGCAGGAGCAACCCATCGAATTGTCTCTAATTGTCCTTGGGTGGTGGTTTTGTGGCTTCTCCTCCTTCCTTCCATCTAAGGAGATTAATCCTTTTGTTAATCTTCTTTTCTGTTTATGTGGGATACACAGAAAAAGGCATCTTTAGCACCGTGTGGAGATGCTTCAGTTAGACATACGGGAGGCCAAGAAGAAGGTGTCCGAAGTAGAGGACAAACTAGGGTTCTTCAAGAGTAGGCTAGCGGTCGAGAAGGTTCGAACCAAAGTTGTCCTGCTCTAGGTGGCTGTGACAGAAGAACTGAAGGTTGCTTGGTTCCGGGTTGCCTAGGTTGAGAATAAAGTTTCTCAGGCTATGGAGAAGTTCAAGGTGTCGAGGAGCTACCATGTGCAGTTCGCCCTCACCGCAGTCGAGTCCTTCATTAAGAGATTTGGTGAGTGCAAAAGTTAGGTTTCAAAGCTTTTTCTTTGGGACGATCTCAGCAGCCTCGACCCAGCCATAGATAGTAACAATATAGATGGGGGACATGACAATGACAAAGAAGCTGGAAAATCATTGCAGGACAAAGTGGAATGTGGTCTCCTGAGCTGGGTGACCTTGCCTCAATTGTTAACCTCATAGAACTAGATCTCGTCCAATCTTAATCTCCTTCTCTTGTAATGGAGTCTAGTTCGGCCTTTGACCTGCTATGTATTCACACATTGTTAATAAAATGAAATTACTTTCAAGTGTACCATTTGCTTTAGCTTGTCGTTTGAAAACTTGCTCGAGGTCATTTTAAATACGCATAGATGGGCCAAACCAAGCTAGCATAGATATATGTTTCCGAGGTTTGCTGAATAAAACTGGAAGATAAGAAAACCGAGATAAGTTGTAATTAAACCAAGTGCTTAAGATCAGTGAATTAGTCATAAAAGTAATGCCTTCAAAGGCTAGCCAAGATGGACATAAGACCCTAAGATCATTACAAGATGAGTTCATAGTGAAATGAATCAAGCTAAGATAAAATCGAGATTTCTATAGAAATTGTCTGGAACATTGATAGTGTCTTCCAAAGATAGGCCAATATAGTCAGAATTCCATAGAAGAATAACAATATTGACTGACGAGATAAGTTAGAATGCTTTCAAATGATGAAACTAGAATTCCATGAAGTGCTTGAGGTTGGCAAGAATACGCTTGGAATATACATGAAGTATTTATGATTTTGTCAGAGTAGAATATAATTTTTTGCAGGCCTTTGAGCCTTGAGAGAGTACCTAATACAATTTGAATGTTATTCCGTTTCTTCAATAGGGTTCAATTTGGAAAACAAAAGCTAAGTGATTGCATTCATTCCTAAGTGATGATCTAGTTCTTACCTTATGTGATGGATCACTAATAATAAGTTTTTTTGGATGATTATGACATACCTCCATTTCTTAGGTAAATCATATCTATCTTGAGGTTCTCCTTGTTGTTTTTGCTGGTCTTCATTCTCATTTCTATCTTCATGTTCTTTTTCACCTTGCACCGTGGTGCCCTTTAATATAAGCTTCTTCACTCCTCATGTAGATCTGCATTATCATCAAAAACTTCTTTCTTCCTTGATGAAAAATTATTAGTCTCACTAAATACTATATAGATAGACTATTCTACCACTAATATATTTTTATTAAAATACTATTTGCTATGCTAGAAGTAGAAAAATTGCTTCATCCGATTTTACATCAAACCTTCCTAAGCTCTCTTTTCTATTATTTAAAATAAAACATCGACGACCAAAAACATAAATATACTTGATATTCAGTTTTCTTCCCTTCCAAAGCTTATAGGGCATTTTCTTTAAAATCTGTCTAATCAAAATATGATTTAAAATAAAATATGTTGTGTTAATTGTCTCTTCCCTAAAATTATTTTGGAATATTGCTTTCGCACAACATGGTATGGGCCATTTATTCTAAAGTCCTAATTTTTTCTAGGTACGGAAAAATTATGTTTAATTCCAATTTCGTTGTAAAACTTCTCAAAATCTTAATTTTCAAACTAAATTACATAGTCACTTCGAATCAATAAAATCAATAAACCTTTTTCAAGTCAGCTCGGGGGTCTCGACCAAGATGCCTTGGAGAATCTCTAAGCGCACATGGATCATGAGCTGGACGAATCTGATCGTTCCAAATCACCTAAGTCATTTATTGCTGCAACAAGAAGCAAATTAGGAACACCATTCTAAAGTTTGGTACAAAGTATAAGAAGTAGGAATGACTATGGATACATTTCTGAAGATGCAATCAAATTCGTCAAAGCATCTGTTAGTCCTGCATGAAGACAAGTCGCTTGCAAAGACCACTTCAAGTACAAGACCTGAATTACAAAAGCTGCAGGAAGAGAGAAGCACTCTGCCAAGCTATCCTAATCACAAGGAGTTACTCCAAGCTGTTCGAAACTATATGGATCCTGCTGTTCTGACTGTTCTTCAGATACATGTTGGCCAACCTCCTTTTGACATCCTTTTGTTGCTTACAGGGCAGGGAGACATTGAGGCAATTGCTGAGATTCTGAAGCATTGGACAAGATTTTTTGGGGACACAGATAGCAGTCGCAGAGCTCATAGCTTGTCCCATACATTCTGATATTCCAGCTGAGCTCCAAGCCAAGATCTTCAAAACTCATGATCAGAACCATGAATTTTGAGACATCATAAATTTTGAGAAGATAGTGTTTGCGTGTATATTTGTGTATTGCATGTGCAAGCATGTTTGTGTAAATCTGCATGTATGCACATTCCTGCACAAGAGAACCTTGCAACTCATGTAGTGAGGAAGCAACAACTCAACATTAATGGCATTTTAAAACCAATAATTATAGGAGGCTGTGAAGATCAAGGGTCGGAATAATAATGCCAATACCGTTGTCACGTATGAAAATTATCAACAATGGTCGCCTATAAATAGCTTCTGAATATTTTTTTTTTCAATCTGACCCTACTTGGTAATCCCTGGGTCTTTCTTTTAAATCAGCAGATCCTCGGAATGATTTTTCTGTTATATTTGAAGGATTTACTTGGATGCTTGAAATGTATTCCTGCTTATCTTGGAATTGATTTCACAAAAAATATATCCATGTTAGCTTGGAAAATGGATTTCATATTAACTATGGAATTGGTCTGTGAAATAAAACCATTTTGCGGTATGAAGACTACATTTGGAAACACTGACCCACTAACCCATAGAGAGAAGAGAGGGGCCTTTCAGGCTAAGCATGTCTTCCGAAAAGCCAATGGGGCTACGGATTGGGTGGCTGCTTATGTGGCCAGTCACTTTGGAGGTACCCTGTGGGCTGGAAATGATGAGGTACCTTGAGCACTTTGGGACATTTTGTTTTCTGATTTTATTGGGTGCATTCATACTCGTCATGTATGAATCCATCCGCTCTAGCACAAAAAAAAAAAAAAAAACAAAAAAAAAAACAAAGAAAGAGAGAGAGAGAGAGAGAGAGAGAGAGAGAGAGAGAAGTAACTTAGAAAGAAGAACTTGAAACATGGTTACATCTTGTGACATTTTCAGGTAAAATATGTGAGGAACATTAGTGTGTCCGGGAACATTTTTGTGCCAAAGGGATTGCACTAATAATACAATATTAATCTTGTTTGGATTCTCAAGAATGGAGAAGAAGGCAGGAAAAGTCAACACCCAAAGAAGTCATTCTTTTATATAGCATGAGCAGCATCATATCTGCCATCAATGCCTAAGGAACTTACTCTAATAGCAAGATCCTAAAGAAATCAGGTATACCTAAATATGCATCCAGTTCTATTCAGCATTTATATCTGGACCTGTGGAGGAAAATTGTAACCATGCAGTCAACATACATGTTTCAAGACGGTATTTTTCTTCCTTTTTTCTATTTTTGGCAGAAGAAACACCTAATGCATTGCAGAATCACACAACAATAAGAAATAGAAACCAAACTGCATAAACTATGAAGATTTGCATTCTAAGTAATATTCTGAAATATGGAAGATAATAATTACATCTTTTTGATGACTATATGTCTGAGTGTTTTAGCCATGCTTGTCACTTCAATGAGTGCTGAATTTTTCTGAGAAATCTACTTCTCAAATAGCTCAAGTTTCAATCCTAAATTCATATACATATGCAGCCAAAAAGTTACTAACAACATGCAGCATGAATCAACTGTTACTCTAATCCATGCTCCTTGAATATTGGAATTGCATTGGTAATTCTGTAGCATATCACAAATAAGAAAATTACAAAAGTCACACGAGAACTCGTCTGCCCAAAAATATAAGTGAACACAACCTGTAAGCAGCTGTCCCAAGAAATAAAAACAATAACAAAATGATAACAGACTTCATGCTAAAGGTAGCCCAGAAAGAGCAGCAGAGAACAGCTAGAGCTGACCCAAAAAAAACATCTATACAAGAAGAGAAACATCATGCATCGCTATTCATTTTTCAGATTCAAATTCTCCCACCGAAAAAATAGTCATATTCAGCATACACAGCAGGTAAGTCCGGCATACTTCTCAATTCTAAAGGCATCCTGGATCTTTACGGCTGGAATGTAATTTCAAACCTATAACGATTCTATAAATAATGATTAAAGAAAAAGAACAAAACCTTCTCGCTAACTAGTTAACCAAGCCTCAAAGCCTCCCTAAAACCAATACTGAAACTATTTTGCAATCCTTTCTTGCCAAAGCCAGCATTTCCTTTTTGCATCATTGCAACAAATTCATTATAATCTATGCGTCCATCCTGCAAAAAAATGAAACATTTTAAAAATGAGCACTTTTTTCCACTTTATATAGATAAAAAATTTCAATTAAAACAGATGTCAGAGTTAATGATTTACATTGTCTTGATCCACTTCTCTGATCATTTCTTCTAGTCGGACATCTTCTATACCAAACTCTTCGCAAGCCTGCTGTAGCTCATCTTGAGTTATGTAACCACTCCCATCTTTGTCAAAATATGAGAAGGCAGCGAATAAGTGATCCTCCCTCTCTATCTTGTTTAGATGTAAAGTGGCAGCAACAAACTCGCCATAGTCAATGGTACCACTGTTATCAACATCAGCCTACAATTTGCATAAGAGAGAAATTATTGAAGATGGCAAGAGTAGAATATTATGCTTAGATACCACTGCACTCTCTCAGAGGTAATGAGCTTCTAGAGAATGAGAAATGACTACATAGAGATGAAAAAAAAAAAAACAAATAAAATTCATTCTCCATCAAAAATTAGAAGAGCTTACCTAAAATTGGGGATTTTTAACAATATGAAACCAGGGTTGGGTAGCTAAGAATTACCATACCTTGGTATGTTCGATGTCAGGTATCGTTTTGGTATGTTCAATGCCAGGTATCGTTTTTAGCAATTCAATCCCAGTATCTTCGATGTCAATGCCTATCTTCCATCAGTTATTATCAATTATTATCAATTGAGGGTGAGCCTTTGTGCAATGGTAAGGCTCTGAAGGTCACAAGTCCAAAACACGGAAACCTCTCCGCATGCAGGGGTAAGGCTGCGTACTTTTGATTATCTTCAGACCCCACAATGGCAAGAGCCTCGTGCACTGAGCTACCCTTTTTTTTCATCACTTCACCAATATTGTGCACTAACCAAGACAATAGAATACATATGCAGTGTATTAAGGCTTAAACAAACAATCTTTTGAGTAAAGTTGTATTCCCTATGTTAATGTCTATTTGTGGTTAAAGTTGGAAGTATGGATCAAAATGCTTGTGCTAGATGAATCCATCAAAATACACACATGTATCTAACTGAATATAATCTAGGGTACTTATATACTTCAATTTTCAAAACATACTTAACACCAGAAATCACGTGCAGATCAATTGTAAAAGCTAGTCATCTTTAGTAGTTAATAGCATATTATAAGCATCTATTATTTCCATGAGGATTCATGCTGACCTCAACATTGTAGAATAGTATTTTGCTTCTTGAGACACCAAGAATTTATAATTCATTCTAGAGCTTTGATGAAAGCAGAACATATAGGTGAGTTTAGAACAAGCTATATTTCCAGCCATTCATCTTCCTCGGCAGCCAAAATATATTAAACATCTTCTGTTTAAGCTTGGGAATGAGTTTCAGGTAGCTGGTCAAGTCTTCCTTCAATCACTATCTACTTTCATCATAACCATATCATATTTATTCTTTTGTCTCAACACTAACATTACATGGATGGAGTAGCTTCACTGACCCCACTACCTTCCTTCAAGCATCAACCATGCTTGGAAAGAAAAGGAGTAGAATAGACACCAAAGGATATAAAACAGAGGCAAAAGAACAGAAATAAGAGAATCCAGTCTTTATGGATAGCAAGAATTCTTAACACACATTCCAAGGATGGATGCTAGGTAACTATAAAAAGTTAGATAGAAACATCCAGACAATCCCACTATCCTTTTTCTTTTCCATGCACCCTTCTTCAGAAACATTAGTTATATGAAATACGAACTTTCGAGCTATTGTTGGTTACTTTTCACTGCACCAGAGAAATAAACATAAACTACCAAATACATAACAGCTCTAATGCAAATTAATTAAAATGACACTTACTGCCTGCATAAGTGCAGAAATTTCTGACTCTTTAAGGTTAGCACCCGCTCTTTCCAATCCAGCCTTGAGTTCTTCAAAAGTTATCTGTCCACTATTATCTGTGTCTATCATCTTAAACAGCTCCTTGAGGCCAGCAATTTCATCCTCAGAAAGGCTTTCAGCAATAACCTATAAAATAAATAAACATAAATAAGTAAAAAGAGTGCAATCTGAGATGACAATTATAGCAGACTGCACGCACTAAGAATTATTAAAACTTATGAGGTGCGCTCACTGAATGAAGCAACAGAATCTATATGCTTAATGTGATACGAAAAGGTGGTCAACAAAGCTAGATTTAAAAAATATGTGTGAGCCATTAAAAATGGTATACTCACAATGGAAAGGAAACAGAACACTTCAATTTTTTTACATACACGGTCGGTCGATATAATTACTAGAACGAACAAAAAGCAAGCTATATAACTACTAGGAGGGTTTGCAACATCTGCAATTAAATGCGTCAAGTACATGTTGCACCACCAGTAGATTACTTATAGGAGTGTGAGGCACTGTTGTCATTGGAGAATCTATAAAATTGAATTGTTATATTGCAGGGAAATTTTAACACTTCTATTAAGATCACCACAAGTAGGTCCATCTATGATTATCAGTATTCTTATCCAGGATTTGTATTGCCAATTTTTTTTAAAGAAAATAAGTAATACAACAGAGATGTCCTTGATTGAATGTCACTTAAAAGGTAGGAAGGTGGAAACAAGTTATAATCTGAAAATTGAAGTACCATGTCAAATATATCTACCAGGCAAGTTAGGTAGATATCAGGACTTAGTGCACCCAACTTAGGGACGTTGAGTATGAATCAACAAGTTTACCCACATATTTTAGTATAGGGGCCGAGCCGACTGATTCAAACTATTGGCATCTTTGCAGAGCCAACCAGCTTTTATGACACTTTAAAACAAATAAATGAAGAAAATTAATAACTTTGACAGTTTGATGAAGATACCAATAAGCAACACAAAATTCAAGCACGCAAAAATACATGCACAGATTGTCATAGCAATTATGATGGTGCCTAAGCATGTCAAGCTTTGAACACAACAACCTCCATCGCTCCTGTTAGCTGGCACCAGCATTGCCCAACCTTACTGTAACAACCCAGAATCTAACCCAAAATAGCTAGCCGGAAGTTATTATTTGGGTTCCTTGATCCTGTATAAATACCCAAGATCTACCCAGCGAATAACCGATGTGG
>JAOXJJ010000560.1:85316-102915 GCA_025769935.1 Phoenix roebelenii
GATAGAACACCTTAAATCAATAGATATAAGTAAAATCAACTCAGTCATCTCTCCTAGAGTTTTCTTCATCGAGATCTCTGATATTTATTAAAAATCTTCCATCATAACCATGTAAGCCTCTAAAATTCAAATTCTTCAGGCAAATCTAGATTTTATCAGCAACCTCAACAATATTGACAAAAATTCTAATTCAACTTATAAATCCAAACTTTGAATTGAAGTTTCATATACATCAAGTAGTATCCGATAGAATCCATTATTTGGATCCAAATACGACAATTAAAATTATTAATGATTATTCCAAGATGAATACTTTACAATCTCCAATTAAATCAATTCTTCAATAAGAAAACAAACCTATTTGTAATATCATCTTGCACATTTTTCTTCTACATGCTAGTTTCATTCCTAATCCACATATAGGTTCAAACCTCAAAGAATATTCCAATCAAGCACTGTAAAAAAGTTTCATAGCCCAAATATTAAACAACTTCATATAAATGGATCTTAATTTGCCTCTAAAAAAATTATTTTCAAAATTAAGCAATATCATAGTATACCTCCATATCAATTTTTGAGTTTACAAGTTCGCTTAAATAATAAATAATCACAATGCCTGATAATATTCCATGGCCAATCCTTTTGCACTTAATTTATATCTAAATCTAACTATTTGTAACTTGTTTCATAGATTGCCCAACCTTCCATAATGTATCAAACCTCATAAGTAAATTCAATCATAATTTCCTAGTAACCTTCTCATACATAATCAATCACAAGGCTTAATAGAAAATCTTGAAAGTAGCTTACAATGCAATTGGCATAGATTCACGTCCGATGCCCTTAGTGTTTACCCACTTACACTCATCCTATGTTAGATTCTTTGTCTTAGATTTTATCCAACCTGGCTCTCATACCATAAAAGTTGTCATGCCCCCAGCCCGAGATCGCGAGTCGGGGGTCACGCCAACCACCGCACACCCATAGAAAACTCTCTCAACGAGCATGCAAGACATCTTAACCAAACATCTCAATTATATAAATCTAAAATAATTTAACTGAATGAATACACTCTTATTCCATCAACTAACTCAAGTCAAAATGTCTCACAGTTCTAAATACGCAGCGGAATAATAATTTACCAATATGCAGAAACCTAGTTCTTAAAATAACAAAAACTTTGCAATATCCAACAATCATAATAAATGTTCAAGATAACAGATCAACTTAAATAACCCTAATCTAAGATAACTTGTACCACAATCCTTCTAGTCGCTCTTCCATTTTGGAACCTCAATAGACTAGTTCTTGAAATCTGTAAAACAACAAAAAATTGTATAATAAGCTAAATAGCCCAGTAAGTAATGAACACTTTAGCTAGATAAATCAGGCAATAATATGTAGAAAATAAAAATATATGTAGTTCTAAGGTACAAGTCAAATATTTCTTAAATTCTTAAGATTCTTTTGATAATTTTCAAGATTCTTTCACATATTCAATTCATCTTGTCGATCCTGGACTATGACCACATATTCCCTGTGGCAGGATCATCAACACCGACTAATCTTCTAGCGGTGAGTCCTTTAGGTCAGTCAATTGCCAACGTATCTACCTCCATTGGTGGGGTTCTTAACATAGCCAGATCGAAGTTCAATTAGCTCTCTATTTCATATTTCAGTCATGAAAACATGCAATGTCAAAATCAAATATCGTTCATATCTTAATTTATTTCAATTTATCAGATTCAACTCAACAGCCAGAAACTATGACCACATATTTTCTGTGGTAGGGTCATATCACCGACTAATCTTCTTGCGATACCAACGTATTAGCCCCCATTGGCAGGATCCTCAACATAGCCCAACTACGAGTCTAAATCTATTTCAAGTCATTATCTTTTCTTATATTATGCTCAGTGTTCCAGACCGAAAGGCACAATGTCAGAGCAATTAAATACAATTCAAATCAGAAGCAAGAACGTTCAATCAGAGTCATATAATATTCTAAAAATATACATATAATCCATGCATCAAATTCGAAATCACAAATAATTCGATTTGTAAAATATATATATAGTTTGCCAATAAATTTAGAAAAGAGGTTACATCACTTACCTTGCGAACGCGAGCCACAACAAATTCAATTAATTCCGCAAATCCCTCACGGATCCTAATATTCAAAAATCATATTCTTCTTTTAAAATTCATCCCAGTATATGTATACAAAGACTTAAATTTTAATATCCTCCCATGGCTGACCCTGCAGAAGTGCCTAGCACCCCGAGTTCGGATTCATACCAGTAAACCACCCCCTCTCTCTATTCATTTTTTTTTCTTTTTATTTCCTTTGTCTTTTTCTTCTTTTCTCTTCTTCTCCAGAAACTTCTCCCGACTTGTTTCTTCCTTCCCCTTCGGCGAAATAGGGGATCCATGACCCCCCTGCCCCCTTCTTCTTCCCTCTCGATCGAGCCCAAGGGCGGCCGCGGTGGCCGACTCTGACCAGCAGGAGGTGGTGAAGCAAGCCCGGCCACCCTCGGCGGCTGGCGACGGCGAACAAGGCTAGGGGCGGAGCACTCGGCCGACGTATTTTTGGACCCATGTTTCTGGCGATTGGCCGATTCCAAAACCTCAACACATCATGGCTTATTACCAAGAGAGGAGGAGAAGGCCTTACCTCAGCCCCGACGAAAGTCCGACGACTTTGTTCCTCTCTGGCGGTAAGGAAGAAGAAGACCCTCGTACCGAAGAAGATCGACCCAATGGCCCTCTCTCTCCCTCTCTCTTGCGGCAGCAACACGAAGAAGAAAGAAGAAGCTCCAACCCAAGGGAAACTCAGGCATGATGGCTACCTCGGGTGGCCTCAAAGGAAGGAGGAAGAAACCCTAAAATCAGGGCTTCCTTCTACTGCAGGCAATCGCAATGAATCTGCTTCTTCGTTTGCCCTCACGTGCGACACACGTGAGGCTGAAAGGCTTGGGTCTCACACAGGTAGTGGGATAGGTGACCTCTGCCATGTCTCTTGGGCCCTAGGGCACTGCAGAAGAACATGCTCGATGGTCTCCTCGATATCCGCACATGCCTCACAACACTGAGATACTCGCATGCCACGCTGGGCTAGCAAGCTCTTGGTTAGAAGGTAGCTCCAAGCCACCTTCCAGATGAAGAGTGCCACACGTGGATGAATCCGTAGCCTCCATATCCAACCACCCGCAATCTATCGAGCTGACTCCCTGCTAAACAGGGCGTGAAGATCTCTAGTTTGCACCCGCAACTGTCAGGTCGGCATCCATACAAGCTTGTCAGACTCTCCCCCAACAGGAATTAGCAGAGTCAAGACCCACTCCGCCAGCTGCTCCCCAAAGGCCTCTCGAATCAACTCCACTCTCCATTGAACCCCCTCTGAGTCCAGTAAATTGCTAACCCTGCAACCTACTAATCTCGCTGAGTCCACCATGGTTGGCATGCGACAAGTCAGCTACTTGTTACCCAGCTGTCCTCCAGCATATCGATAGATCGACCATCCCCAATGGCCTATCTGATCTCCAGAAGTTCCACCATAGCCCTGGCACACATCTCCCTACAGACTGGAGAGTGGTGACGTCCAGCTCGCACCCGAGGTACCAAAGCTCCATACTTGGCCCTCATGAACGATGACCACATACTCTCGGGCTCAAGCACAAATCTAACTGCATGTCGTGCCGCTAAAGCCTCCCATCTTGCCACCAAGGACTGCACCTCTGGAGCTAATCGGCTGACACACCACCTCCCAAGCCACCAAGTGGGTGCCACCTCTACCACTGCTCCTCCCCCAAATAAAATTTCTGAAAAGCTGCTTAAGGGACCTCAGGGCCACCACCGAAATGATGGCGTTGGATAGTACATATATAGAAACCGAAGTGAGAACTGATCAAACCAGAGTGATCCTACCCATCATAGAAAGTGTTTGCATCTGCCAACCTTCTAATTTGTGCCTGATGTTGAGCTCAAGGGAGGTGCAGTTTCTAATCCACAGCCGCTGGCCGAAAAGTAGGATCCTCAAGTATGTCATCGTACCCTCCTGCACTCCCACCCTCAGGATCTCCAGAATAGAGTGCTTCAGCACCACTCTGATCTTCGGACTGAACATAATAGCTGACTTGGTCAAATTGACCGTTGTCCCGACACTACGCAGTAATCCCGAAGAAACTGACCTATAACCTGGGCCACCTGTCGAGACAACCTGGCTAGAAGCAAACAATCATCAGCAAAATGTAAGTAAAAAATCGTGGGGGCACCCGCCACCGATCTATAGACCTCCAACTCCTGACTGGCCACTGCCTGCCGTAGAGATCTGGAAAATACATCACAAAGATGATGAATTGCAGCGAAGAAAGGGGGCATCCCTGGCGCAACCCCCCTGACGACATAAAGAACCAGGATGGTGTACCATTCATCGGAAGAGCCAAAGGAGCGTGAATGCAGCACATGGCCCACCTAATCCACATCTCATGAAAACCAAACCCCTGCAAAGACTATAGCACAAAGTCCTATCGCATCCTATCATAGGCCCTCTCCATGTCAAGCTTGATCTCCATCAAGCTTCTCCTCATCGGAGCCCTACCAAGATCAAACATAAACTCCTGGACAATAAATACATTGTTAGATATACTCCGCCCCTCTAAAAAAGCCTCTTGCTCCGGACTGATAAGCCTAGGAAGAACACCCCTCAACCTGACGGCAAGAATCTTCGCTGTAACCTTGTATATAGTTGTACAAAGGCTAATCGAACAAAAATGACTCGGCTTTGTGACATTCTGCCGCTTCAATATCAAGGTGATGAAGGTCCTCTGCCAATCAACGATCATCACTACCGTGCTGAAAAACTATTGTATGGCTGTCGTCACATCTCGTCCCACTATCATCCAATATCTCTGAAAGAATACAGGTGGAAAACCATCCAACCTTGGGGCCTTGTGCCCCCCAAGGGACCACACAGCCTCTATAATCTCCCTCTCCATAGCTAGCCTGATCAATGCTGCAATCTCTTCCTTAGATACCCCAACCAAAGGCTGTGGTATATATGCTAAGCTCACACCCGTAGTCTGCTCTATCCACCTGGCCCTGAAAAACTCACCATAATCCTCTGAATCATAGCTGGATCCTCCGACAGCTGCCCATCCTCATCCCTGATAACTCTGATCTCGTTCTGATGCCTCCTGACCATGGTCGCCTAGTGAAAAATCTAGTGTTTCTATCCCCCTCCACAATCCACTGTACTCTCGATTTCTGTCTCCAGAATATCTCCTGTTGTCTAAGGAGGGCGTCATGCAATGCCAATAGTGATCTAAACTCCCCCACCTCCTCATCCGACAGACCCCCCCAAGCCTCCTGAGCCTGTATCCTGGTGATGGCCTCCTTTGACTCCTCAATCCTCCTGAAAATGTCTCCCACCTCCTCTTGATTCTACCTCCTCAGCTGCCTCCTCGTCAACTCCAATCTGCGGGATACCTGATACATAGCATCTCCCCTGACTGCTGCGCTCCATGCCTCCCTTACCATCTTCCATGATCGCAGATAATATAGCCACAGCTTCTCAAATCTAAAAGTTGGGTGCACTGGGATATATGCATCTGTACTCACCAATAAAAGGTTTTGATCAGACGCAATCCTGAGCAGGTATCTCACACTGTGATCCGGAAAACTCTGGACCCACCCAGCTGTCACACAAGCTCTATCAAATCTCTTCCAAACCCTAGCCATGCCTTGCTGATTGTTACACCATGTAAACCTAGAGCCCAAAAACCCCAGGTCTATCAATCCATTTGTTGTCAAAAAATTCTGAAACTCCTTAATCTTCCTCTCATAAGAGAAAGGCTTCCCCCCATCTTCTTCTAAGGATCAACAATGCAGTTGAAATCACCAGCCAGCATCATAAGGTAGCCCTGACCAATCAACTACGATGCCTCTTCCCATAATATCCGTCTCTCCCTGAAATCAGTACTAGCATACACCGCAGCAAGGACCCAAGGATCTCTACTGCCCTTCGAGATCACCATGATCACCTCTTGCTTATACACATGGAAGATGTCCAATCTACAAGATCCCTGCTTCCAAGTAACAATAATGCCACTTGACCTAGGGACCGCTCTCCTAGCCTTCTGTAGGCCCCTCCCCGATAGTCGGGTTTCAACCAACACACATACATCCAGACTGTATTGTTGCACAATCCTCCGAAAGGCCGGGGCAAAGGAAGGCTTCCCCGCACCCCGGCAATTCCATAGGAAAACCTTCATTGATCACCCATGGAGGTATCACAACCCACTACCCCGACGTTGCAATCATGAAACACCGCATCTTCTAAAGCCCCTCCAGTTGCCAAATCAACTGGGCTCATCCTCTTCACTGTTGCCATCAATTGGACCAAGACACGATGATAATCCCCTCCAGAAATAGACTGTGCCAAATGGCACGCAGCATCCCCTTGATCTTTAGCTTCTGCCACAAAATCCTCCGTCTGCCCCTCCTTATGCTTCATCTTGATGCCACAAGCACTCCCACCACTGCCTATTTGCCCATCCGAACTCTTCTCCAAAACCAACTCTGCCACAGGGATTGGAGAACTATTCACCCATGCCAATTGGCAAGGTTGCTTCATTGTGAGTGTCGCAGACTTGCCCGAAGGAGCACCCTGCACACTGCTAGTCTCGGGACTATCGGACACCCCCGATCCAACTCTCCCCTCTTTGCCGGTTGTCCTAGCCGTCACCACCTCCCCCAAGTCCGAGAGGTTCGCCGCCGCTAAAAGGGCCCTTGCCAACTTTCTCCTTGGAGCCTTCGCTGCCCCACGCCATGAAGAGTCGCCGACGCCTTTGGTCTCCCGCTCTGCCCAAGGAGGCCGGTTGCACGCCGTCGAGAGGGGCGGAGGGGAACTTTAGCTCCTCTGGCAGAAGCATCCCCCTAGTCGCCCTTTCACCGCTGGCAGTAACACCCCCGGTAGGAGAGGTCGAGCGCTTCTCGGTCTGGCCCTTGGCTCTGCAAGGGCTCCTATTCCGTTTCATAGGGCTCGGACCCAAGCCACTCAGGCTTTCATAGGGTTCAGCCCTATCACCAATCAAGCCCGGTCCACTGCCCGATTCTCCCACGCCCTGGCCCGCAACCCAGTTCCGAGCTGGGTTGATCTTGCCCAAACACGACCTATGGCTTGACTCAGCCCCTGCTCCGACTCCCTGGGTGGGTTGACTCGGACCGGCCACGTTCATGCTTGCGCCGGCTACCAAAACATCCTTCTCCGGTCTCCTACACCGAGCAACCTTGGAAGGCTTTTGCCACCCATCAAGGTCGATCGGAGAGGCCTCAGTGTTCGACCTATTCATGGTTGAATTCTTGCCGGAGCAGGGGGATGTAGGCGCCGAGCTCGGCCGTGCCTCAGACTCAGTCATCTCCTTCCTCTGATTTGACAACTTGGCCGCCCGTGGATTCCGAGTATGGTTCGTGACCATCTACGGTCCGAATGCCGGCAAGTCCTCCGATGCATCGCCTCCCCCATTCATCTGGCTCGTAGCCTCCGAAGGGTCCGTCCCTTCTACTGCTTTACCTTTTCCCCGGATCTCCCCCATCTCCGCTGACCCGGGCATCAGCGAGTAGCGTACACAATCTGCCGCCAAATGCCCTATCCGACTACATTTGGAGCACAGAGCCGGCAGGTTTTCGTAGATGAACCCCTGCCAGAAAGTCTCCTCTGCCCCCTCCGATCTCCCCCTCCCAAGAGTGCCCGTCCTGAGGAAGGCTGAACAATCCAACTCGATCTTTACCCTGGCAAAGCCATACCACCTCCCCTTCTCTGTAACTCCATGTAACTCCATCCAATGCCAGGGGATTATCGACGTTAGCAGCTATGCGGAGGATGGTGGGCTTCTTCTAACAGTCCAAGGGCAGCCGCGACAGGCGAAGCCAAACAACCACCCTGCCGACACCCCCAACACTAGGGACAAAATTAAGGCACCACCGATCCATTACGCGAAGCTGACCAGCCACTATCCACGGACCATTCAACATTGTGGCCTCACGGTCTTCCTCGTTGGCAAACAGAACAAACAAAAATCCATCCATCAACATGAAACACTCCACAGGATATCCCAAACGCCCCACCCGCTTGATTTCCTTCGCCACCCATTTCATTGGGATGTTCCTCCCTAAGCTTCTTACAATGACTGTGGTGCTCCGCCATTTCGACCGGGCCCCCTCCAATTCCTCATCTAAAACGTCCACCACTTCGAAAAACCTCATCTGCAGCATCTCCAACTCATGAGGGGAAATCCGATGACACGTCCAAGCTTGCTGCTTCGGCACTCCTTTCGCCACCTCCGCCCATGAACAACCCTTCGCCACACCCCAGGATCGAGGACCCTAGGCCCATCAGCCTTCCCCAGCACCAGCCTTCCCCAGCACCAAAGACTCCCCAAAAAAGTGCGAATTTTGACGCACCCACTCACCCACTCCTGCAACTTGTAACAGTTTCAAACTGGCATTTAAGATCCGTTATACATTTATTTACAAAAGGCAGCTTGCTGCCGTATAAATGCAGAATATTCAAAAACTGTTTGGAAATTCATAATTCCTCCAAATACAGCTTTTTTTTTTTTTTGGATAAGAATACAGCTAGGTTTCAAATGACTCATGATACCACGGGTTACAGGATCACAAAGAACGTAAGAATAACTTCTCACACATCTCTGATTTCGCCAGCATATTCAGAATAGGGTGACTCTTTGGGTTGCTCAGAAGGAGATATCTCACCTTGCTTATCTGCAGGTTTCCCGCGACCAAAAGTTGATTCCCTACCTTGCCTAGAGGGAATGCCAAGCGAGTGGAAAAATTCATTCGTCATCTCTTCAGCTGACTCAAGGAAACGATTGAGACCACCAAACAAGCCTCGCTCCATAGCTTCAATGTCGCCACGAAGCCCAGGAAAAGTGAAGAGGTCGTTAATCCTCGAGTCGAATGGAACCACCCCACTTGTTACTCCGTCTGTAACATCATCTTCAGTGTGCTCAGTTTTCGATTCCACCACCTCTGTAGGCCTGGGGAGAAAGCATGCGACATATCAGAAGCTGTTCTAGGTACTACAGATGATATAAAACGAAACAGACAAGTTACAAAATAGGCATGCAGTGTGAATGATCTCCTTGAGAACATTCGCCGTAACTTCTAACAAAATTACAATAGCAAGCTTAGTTGACTTTTAAAAAGAATTTAGTTCAAGGTACCAAGCACGAGGTGTGCAGTTTACGGTTAAAACATAATGGACACAATTAGAACAAATTTGGATGGCAATTATGTGGAGCACCACAAGCTTAGTTGACCATTTACTAATAGAAAAATAAATTAATCCTAATTCAGATACAAAACAAAACAAAACATGGTAGGAAACCTGTTAAAGCGTTTGATATAAGGAGAAATGCGTGGCAGCATATGGTGACAAACTATGATAGATCAGAAGACCTTGTTTGTGTATCCCGCAAGAAGCCAACAACTCCAAATCATCTTGCCAGAGCACCCATATGTATAAATAAGTAGATGCCGGCATATTATCAGTGTTCTTCGGATGGTGTAACTAAAGGAAGAAAAACACTATATATCAACACCATTGTTTCATAAAATATGGATCCAGTAACCCAATTATGCATCTCACGGAATGTGAGCATCTTACAAAAAAAATCATAGTACAAAAAAAAATGTTAAGGTATGACTTCTGACAGCTGTCTGGTCAAGATACAAGTCACAGGAATGATTCAGCACAGTGAATAAACTAGACCTAATTTCCAACTCAAATAAGATAAAAGAATTAGAGAATATGCATGGTTCTGTGATTAAAACCAAATACTTCCACAAATTCTATCAGAAATAGTTCTTCACAGATGAATCATAATTTTCAAGAGCAAATTTTCTTTGGTAAATCTCTTATTACTTTCCAGAGCATGTCTTATGTATCATCCTCCTTATAAATCTGAAGGGGCTTTTCGTTTAAAACCTATGATTTTCTTGAATATAGATTGCCATTTAAAGATTTCAAACACCTAGAACCTAGTACCAGGAAACTTTTAGGTATGGTAGCATACCCATTCGGAAACTCTCCAGAATCTAAAACCTGCACTCCATCTTAAGTGCTTCCTTACTTCAAATGTTTTTGAAATATCCACTTCCGAACACCTGTCCCACTCATGATGCTCACAACTAAGCACCTAGGAGGATGCTCTATCACCATATTTGTACAATACCAAATACACTTCAAAAAGCAATCTGTTGCAGGTCTTACTCATCACTTTCAATGCTTAATTTCTAATGAAGGATTCACAATTTGCTGAATGACAACAGAATATATATGGAAGGTTGATAAAAATAACTGCAACTCAATATAAAAGGATGGAAAGCCATGGAAAGTTAAAATAACAAAAGTAAAACAATAAGAAAATGGTCCTATTCCCAGGGAATATCAAGTAACAAGACATAAAGAAGCCATATGAAAGGTCGAGGCTATACTGGATGTTGGAAATCTAAAAAGATATGTGTGACAAGTTGCACAATCGGTTAGACACATGGAAAAGTAGTCAAAATGTCTTCAAAGTCAAAACAATGGAGAGCATATCATAGCAGTGAAAAAGAAGGTAGTTAGCCATGTTTAGAATTATGCATATTATCGCAATGGCCTAGAGTTTTCACTTAAATATCTCCACTAACTTTCAAAGGATAGAAACCAGTATTACCAATCAGATAAAAAATCATATTCTTCTTCACAAATCCAATGAACACACCCTCAAATCCTAAAAGTGCTTTATAAATTGAAACATTTCACATTTTCCCAAACTCTTCACTCTCACATAAAAAAAATAAATATTACGATAACACTATACTCCACCGCTGGATCTCCAAGTTTTGATGGCAAAGCCCAACCAGGAGTTCCATGAAAATGTAGGCCAAGCTATTGAGATGGTTGATCAAAAGTATTGATCATGTTATTTAACATTGTCAGTCAAATAATTGATGAAAAGAAGCAGCATATCCAATTTTAAAACAATAAAAAACAAATCATATCTCCAATCGAACATGGATAATATCTCCAATGAACAAATATTGCAAATGACATTCTGTAATCATTTTCCTTTTTTGTATATGAAATCATTTTTTCTAGATAAATGTGAGATTTCAAATCATATGTCATCTCTATCCAACTTAAGTTGGATTTATAAAAGTCTGGGTCCTTTTTTTTCTTGGAGCTCTCCCACTGATTATATTAACTGGGAAGTTCTTTTTCTTTGAACTCTTAATCACCCTGCTAATTACCAATTTTTTTTAACATGCCATCACATGAGACATTGAACAAACATCTTATAGACAATAGATGCTCGCAAGTTCCCATTATATATAGAAAGTAATTGTTTCAACTTTCAACAACTTGATTTACTAGATTGACTTTTCTTTTCATCTGTAATCTTTACATCTGACTGAGACATGGAAAGGGACATGCTATCCATGGTGTTGGTTCCGCTTCCACAAAGAGGATCTGCCATTAGATCTTCAACTGCTTTTGCTTCAGTTTGTGATGAAAAGTCAACTGATTCAAGACTGATAGTACCTATTTGGAAGGGCTCTTCGATCGGTACCAACCTAGCTTACCCCAATTTTGATGATGGGGAATCAACAGCCTATGCCTCTACCTGTGATATCTAGGCTAGGCAGATTGACTGTCAAAATCGAATTGCCTCACCTACCTCTCTAGCTGTGGTGCAACCTAGCTAGAATGACAAACCCTCAGTGTTCTGAAGGCATTGGATTGAAGGTGGTTTGGGACCTGAAGCTTTCAAATCTGTTTTGTTACCAGTTCCTTGCTTTTGTCAATCTTGGGTCTTGATTCAATCTTCGCAAAGGTTCAGTAAGGTTTCTCGTTCAGCTCTCCCCGACTGCCCCTTTAGACTTGGCAGGTTTTCGTCCATCTTTTTCATCTGCATAATGCTCCTGCTAGCCTGTTGAGTGGGTCTTCATACTAAACCAACACCTACATCAACACCTTATCACATTGCCTATCTGAGAGAAGTAGCATATGTAGCTATATAAACTTCTTTTAATTTAATTAAGGAACTTATTTATCATATTCTAAATCTAGCATTCAAGGTATCTCAAGTGACTAGGTTATAACTTTGCATAACAGAAGCAAATGATATTTTATATTCAACATTAGAAAAAGGTACTAGTGTACCCATTGTTGGACTAAAACTACTTAAATTAAAGAATTTGACTGATGTTCAATCAAATACAGAAGTTATGTTTGGGGTGTGTTTATGGTTATATTATATAAGCTCTATAGAGATCTTTAGTAACTTTGCTCTCTCAACAACCCACCCCCTCCCTCTGCACCCCCTCCCTCAAAAAGTGTGTGCATGTATGCCTACATTTTTTTTTCTTTTCCTACTATGTCCACATCTTTTAACTTTCACTTTTGTTTTCTTTTAGCTTTCTGAAACTTCTCTCTCATGATTCTCTTTATTTTCTAAGATCACATTATTTCCACCGATGCTTCCTATCCACATCAAAGACTATATAGAGCTATCCTGTTTCACATAAAAGACCCATTAAAAGCCAACTACTCAAGGAAGTTTTTTTCTTTTCCTAGACTAGCTTTACTTCATTGTTTCTAAATAAATGTGTGTGCATGCACACATATGAACACAATTTTTATAGGAAAGGAAGTATTAAATATATCATGTTACTTCGAGATCTTTTTAATTTTATATTATATTATCAAGCTACAAGAATTCCTGCAAGCCTTCAAATAGTTATATAGATCAAAGGAAAGGAGGTAAGAAGCACACTTATCCTCACAAATAATCAAGTGTCATCTTCTATCTCAATGCCATGACAGCAAACTCAACAAATAATCCCTTACAGATGAATTAGCCATTCCACAATAATAGAGATAATTATATAATGAACTAGCAATGAGTATACCAACCAACACAAGACATAGTTTAATAAGTTGTAAATAATCATTTAATCCACCAGCAAAGGACATTTAATCTTCTATCTAAATGCCATGCTAGCAAACTTGATGAATAATCTCTAAGGGGTGAGTTATCTGCTATCTAATATAAGTAAAAATTCCACAATAATACAGATGACTATATAATGAGCTAACAAGAAGTCTACAAACCATGCCAGGACAAAGTTTAACAAATTGTTAATAATCATTTAATCCAGATGTAAAGAGAGATTGAGTAATGAAATGAATCCATCTCTCAATCCAATAGCCACTAAATTTTGGTGCATAATGCATAATCATCAATATGATGTTTTAGTTTCATTCACTCATTTATAGCAAAATCTTAAACAACTAATAATATGACGAAAACCAGTAATGTGAGAGCATAATTGTGTCAAAAAAAGATGGATAGAAAAGCTTTTAATATTTTAGACTACACAACCAAATTATTTCAATAAAAACACAACATTTCTAGGAAATTTCCAGGAAATTAATCAAACAATAGTTGAACACCAAAAATTCTTCTAAACAAGAATACCAGTCCATCTATGAACTTACTACCATTTTATATTCTCTAACTCTACTTCGCAAGCCATATATCTCGAGTTAAGTGATCATATCCTGCTTTCTCGTAGGATGCCAAACAAAACTTTTTGCAATATACAACTAATGGCTTCAAACATGGGGTGAAAGTCAATCGGATAATATCCCTGTGGATCTATTTTCATATCCAAATCTATCCAAATATGGATAGATATTTGAGCATCCAACTAATATCCATATTTGCTTCCATATCCATCAACAAAAATTGGATATGGATATCGATAGATAACTATCAGATCCATATCCGAATATCTGATTCTATTGTAACCCTATTTAATTTTATTTGATACTCATTAACTTTTAGGAAAAATATATAACCACAACAGCATGCTATTTGCTTAATTTACCATCCACTTAATAATATCTTCGATTCTAAGGTCATAAAGTTTAATTATCCGATTTATATCCATATTCGTTTAATACAAATATTCATTTAAACACTTAATAATATAGATATGAATTTTGCATTCGACTGATATCCGCATCCATACCTATATTCATCAAACAAAACAAATATGGATAGGATATACTGGAATCCAATCTGTATCCAATCCGGTTTCAGCCCTACTTCAAAGTGGTGTTTGAACCAAAAGTTGACAATATTCAAAAAGAAGATAGGATAAATTATTAAATGCACAACACCTTTACATCATGTTCAAAAACCTTCAATGTTTGTGACTCCAGATCAAGGCTAATCGTATCTAATAGTGGATCCTACCTCTAAGGTGATGAAAATAAAAAAGTTGGGTTATAGTAAAAGGAGCTAGTACTTTCCTAGAAATTTAGTCCCATCAACATTTATTTACCAAAAGTATTAACTAGTATAGTTTCTCATCTAAGAGTAAATAATATTGAAGGTCAACGGACCAAAAAGGAATCAAGAATGGAGAAAGAGAGAGAAGAAGCAACAATCAGTGGCAAGTCAAGAAAAGGGTCCTACAGCAACTAAGCTAGATGACATGCAGATAATATATCATAAAGGGATAGGAAGCATCCTGCAATAACTAAAAGGTTGTAAAAAGGAAGCCTGGCAAAAAGAGCTTACAACTCTAAAGAGGAGCATGTGTGGTGCATGTTATAAAAACATCTTGACAAAGACAATCCACCAACTGGTTGCTATCATTGCAGACATCTAGATTAAAATTGTCGGGACATAAAATTACAAATTCATGAGCTGTGTTAACCATTTGCACAAATGTCAACAAAAATGAGCAATGCAAAGTGCCCATGTGTCCCTTCACCAATTTAGAAAGAGGCACCATTGGATAAAAGAATTTCCAATATAGAGCTTGAAAGAAGCCTTCCCATTAAGACAACTATCAACATGCAGTTTACAGATAATAATGTTGATACCCAAATCATTCAATTGCATGCTTCATACGAAAGCACCAAAGATAATAAAAAATATTTAACATCTACATGCAAATGGTTATGATAATTGATTCATTCAAATGTTTATAAATCTATTGAGTTGGTCAATTAATTAGTTATTGACACTTCAAAGCAACTACAAACATAATATAAAGGTTAAAATCCATTTGTGCTCTTTTGATGAACAGCCAGACATTTACAAGGACAGCTTTTGATCACAAGTATACAACTCTGAACCTATTAAAATTGACTGTTAGAACATGCATGGCTGTGCTAATGAAACTGTAATCTAGCTAGGCGAAAGAGGAGCTTACACCAAGATAGTATCAGATGATATGTTATCTACCTGATGGAATTCATCTCTCTCTCTCTCTCTCTCTCTCTCTCTCTCTAAGAGTAGATTGCTTATTACATCACAACCTCTTGGGCCTCAAACATTACCCTAGAATTGCAGAAGAAATGAAATAAGTTATCATATATGTTTACAAATCATTATTTAACCATTAATCCATTATCATGAACATTATTCCTTTAAGCCAAAGGAAAAAATGCCTTTTTCTTCTAAAACAAGCAAATTGGTAGGTGACTAAGCATGCATAACCCTACTTTTTCTAAGATCTAACCAAATTGACAGGCTTAGCCCACATAGGAATGCTCAACAAATGTCAATTAACAAAGCCAACACAAATAGTTGAAACAAGAGATGATGGCAATTTTTATGTTTATCCACATCCATCTACTATCATTCTCTTCCCTACTCCCATGCCAGTTTCTTTCCTGTACCATTATCAGTTTTGATACAAGCACAATGTGCATTCACCCAAATGAAAGCAGAAGGCACAATGTTTCCTTAACCTTAAGAAAACACAGGCTGAAGGCCCTAAATCATGCCAATATTAAGTTTCTAGGTTTGAATATTGCTTCTCCGAAATAAAAAGGGGGCATATACACAACCTTTCTAAACAATCATACCCTAAAATTCATGGATTACATGATATGTTTGAAATATCTCACAAAATCTTGATGTCTTGTATTCCTGAGAAAATCGTTTCTTCCGGTTTCATTTAAAAAAAATGATAAATCCTACCCTCCAATCCAACAAGACAACAACTTCAGAAGTAACAGAATTGCAATCAAGAGAAAACAATATAGAAGGACAAACCCAGCAAAGATCTTGGAACAGAGGAAGAAAATGGGGCACGAAATGGAAACAGAAAGAAAACGATCAAATTATTCAGATAACAAAGTTAACCCTAAAGATACGAGACTGATTTCCAAAACACAAAGAGACAACTCAAAACCGTAAATTGATAGAAAACAAGAGACGAGAAAGGATAAAGGGAGGACAAATGGAATACCTCCCAATGCAATCTCTTAGGGTCTGCTCGGTCTTCTCGCACTTCCTAACGAATCTCCCGGGTTCGACCTCCTCCGTCCGGCATCTCGATTTCATCACCTTCCTCGTCGAGAACCGATCCTCCCCCGACCTAGTGTTAGGGTTTACCAGCTCCCCAATCTGGCCGAACCCCCGGCCGGAAGCCAAGGAATCCGAGGACTCGTCATCCACCCACTTCCACCCCATGCTTTCTCTCGCGCGCTCGCTCGCTCGCTCGCTTTCCTTCGTTTTTTCGGGCTTTTCTTTCCCTTCGGTGAACGCGCTTCCTATCGTTTGCTTGGAGCGCAATCCAAGGAATGAAGCGACAGCTGTGGACCAGTTTATAGAACGGGAGCTGGATCCAGACACGTACAGATTGCTTCCAGAAGTTTCTGGTTGGATCTAGGGTCAGGTTAGATCAGGGACGGATCCAACGCAAGTTTAATCATTCCTGAATTGGGTTTAAAAAATCGAACCGAAATCTAACACAATTATTTTTGGATTGGATGGAACCGGATTTAATATTGACTAGTAGTAGCCTCGTGCGTTGCTCGGAATTTGTCCGGTATATATGCAGTCTAAAAACATTGGAAAGTTTTCATTGAGTCGCATTTTTGCATATGTTCCCAACAAAATCTTGAATGGAATCTCTAAGCTTCCGTTCACTTACCACCATCATTCCAATTCTCCAAGCCTTCATGATGCCCACATTCCTAGTCTGCATAGGACCACTTTCTCAATTTCCTTATATTTGTAAACAAGGTTTATCGTCTTTGACAATCGTGGTGGTTGCTGACGTTCCTTCATAACCCCAACAGGATCACCACAGTGATTTGAGATCTCCGGTGATCTAAGATCTTCGGTGATCCGAATGCTGGGATGATTTGATCCCAGTGATCTAAAATCAATATGTTTGGTAGATCATGATCTAGTGATTAAAAATCTCCGGATGGTGATTAAAAATCTTCAGGTATCTATGAGTAACTTGTTTAGTATGGTATGGAGATTCAAGATCACCGACCACATAATACTACAAATATCCCTGATATAACTTAGATGAATTTTTTATGTGTTTTTAATTCTCATGAATGAAAAATATAAGTCAATATACTAATTCTTATAATAGCTCCATAATTTTGTCATATATCCTACTTTTAGTAACCCTTATCATATATTTATTAATCATATAAAATATATTATAATAAAATATTAATATATTTATCAATATATTAATTATT
>JAOXJJ010000560.1:103048-122094 GCA_025769935.1 Phoenix roebelenii
TAGAAAAATAAGGTAAATAGGAGTAATATATTAAATATTTTCATTATATAAATATAAAATATAATAATATATTTCTAGTATAATTTAAAATTATCCTTCAATAATAATAGGATAATAATATGATTAGTAATATATTATAATACAATATATATTATTAATATAATATATAATATCAAGATAATATTATACATATATAACATTGACATAATATATTGATGGTATATTGATATATCAATTTTTCTGCTAAATTGAGAAGTATTTTTGCCTTTAACTTTCAACCCAGGATCACTGTCTTGGGGTGATCTTGAATTTTCGACCTCAAGGACGAGTACCTCATCACCAAGTTGGGTGGTGATTTGAGGAGTGAAGGTGATTTAGGATCACTACCACGTAGGATCTCCATGGTGCAACCAAATGCAGTGATCTCATCACTTCCATCCACATCATCCTTGATCCTAGGATGATCACCCCATACCAAATGCACCCTTTTGGTTTAGTAATCCAGACGCCAAATCCACTAGAGCCATTTTCCCCCTGCAATAAGCCACCATGTTGTAGATTGCCCTATTCCAAGCAAGTTTCATGGCACATGCTCCAACAAACATTAAAACCACCCTTACAAGCTTTGTGATGTTCTTCTCAAACGTGCATTCCATCACTTCATGACCAACCTGATCACTAGTAAAGCAATAGATGGATATTCCTTCATTAGGTGGAGTGCTAAACAAAAGGTTCTCTATCATCATCCCTCTCCATGTTAACTCTAGTGGCCAATGGCAAATCTAGATTAACAAGAATGCATACCTAAGCATAACTTTGCTTCTTTAAACTCTCAGTCCAGTCATCAAGCCATAAGGGCTTCCTCACAATAGCAGCAATTTTTGATAGTCGAATCATCATTCCATAACTCCACCGAAACCTCCTCCATTCTCATCAATAGTAATAGTTGCTTAGTAGGATCCTTGGTGGCCTTAAAATTAGGCTTCCACAATTTCAGTGCCAAGACCTGGCCTCTAATGATCTATAAGGATCCGTGTGGTCGTGTGTTTAGTGCCACATCGGTTATTCACTGGGTAGATCTTGGATACTTATATAGAATAAAAAATCCAAATAATACCTTCCAGCTAGTCATTTTAGGTAAGATCCTGGGTTGTTATATGATCCATGGCCCTTGTATAGTAATCCTCTCTTGATTGGAATTGAAAAGTATAATGATCATTGGCAACCAAAAGAATTTCCAAACCACCGATTAACTTCCATCTCTCTCTCAAGGTATTTCCGGAAGCTCGAACCCCAATCTTTTTCCTAGGTTCTTACAAACTAAAAAAAATGTTATCTTAGCCCTAGAAGCATCCAACTACTTAGGTGGAATGTGAACCACTTCTTTAAACTAAGCCCTAAGGTATTCAATCTCCTCATTGGTAATATGACTGATGGCATTCAGGGACCTTAGCCCCTTTATTACAATAGGCTAAGAATTTCCAATCCACTTCATGCCCTCAATGAGTTTCTCACTAGGATAATCCTTCATTCATGAAATTGTCATTAACCAAGCAAATATTAGATGAAACCTCTCCTCTGAGAGTAGAAATGACTTGATCCACCCGGCCTCGCTAGAAAATCTTGTCAGAAGTAGGGTATGCCCTAATATACCCTATAATTCATTTGCATATTTAACATATAATTTTAAGATATTATGACTATCCCCTCTTTTACAAACAATCATAAACTATTGGGTCGTGTCACAAATGGCACTTACAACCAAAAAAGAGTCTGCAAATGCCATTATTGGGTAGAATAACCAAGTGAATGGTTGTTTATTCCACAAAGAGACTTGGATCACTCTAATACTTGAAAATTGTTCACAACTATGGTGAGGTTAGGCATCGCAGTCATGCAGCTATATTGTGTACAATGTTTTAATAACAGATTAGATGGCTATTTTTCTCATAGTCATTAAAGTAGTTGATTTTGCACAAGCATAGTGGATATATTTTATACTAAATGGTCAATGTCACGAGACTATCTAATGAAAATTATTGTCAGAGTCGGAGATGTTAATCTGGGCATGACTATCCATTATAATTGTGGTTCAATAATATGGAGCCAAACTATCTATCAACAATGATACTCTAGATTTATCCATGATAGGAAGTGTACTAGTTTATTATGCCTCGTCATGAGTGGGGTAAGCTTTGTTCTTCCAAGGAATCCATCTACGACATTTATCCATATCAAAATAAAGACATGACAGGCATATGAGTCCTGGTACCAAACAATGTTTTAACCAAATCAGTTTTCATATTATAGTTATTATTTATATTGAATACATTGAACTATTATTCAAAAATAGTTGTGCATGGTCATCAGTTTTCTATTTTGTTTGTCATGTGATCTAGGGTTCTGATAGGTCATAAAATAAATTGGTTACGAGTTTGATAGTGCTAATTTTTCTAAAGGTCAATCAATGATAAAGGATGGTGGAGGGGTTGAATTGTAGGAACAATTGCTATGCACAAGCAGGACTTCTATCTACTCTATCTACCAGAGATTAACATGACTATACATCTTTATATATAGGGAGGTTGGTTCACACTTCATTGTCACTATGGCACATCCATGAAGTAAGATGAAACGTAGTAGACTAGAAAACTAAGTTGACCTCACAGTCCAGAAATTATTTGTCATCCTTGACCTTTTCTTGGATTTCCCTTAAGCAGACCCTCGGTATATAGATTGGTTTATATGGGTTGGCATTAGAATTATTGGGTTGGTATTATCAACTTGGATATGGTTTTAACTAGAGCTGATCATAGGCCTGGCCTAGGCATAGAAAAGGTCAAATTTTAAATCGTCTTAGCCTATAGCCAAACTAAAAATGAATAGAGTAAGGCTTGAGGCTCAACCCATGATCAGCTCTAGTTTAACCCTATATTAGGGTTTCTAGGGTAGCTGGCAGTTAGGGCTAACCTTAGGTAGCCAACTACACTTCTAGAAATCTTAGGGTGGCCGACAAAGTCTAGGTGGCAACTAGGCAGTAGGGTATAATCCTAATGGCCACCACAAACCTAGGGTTTCCTAGGTTGCCATAGTGGTTCTAGGGTTTCCATTATAGGATGCCCCCCAATTGTAAATAGGGAAGAAGAGGCGGGGGTTAGAGAAGCATGAGAGATTCATGTAAAATAGAGATCCTATAACTAAGGATAAGGGTGGCAGTGCTTACCCATCTCACCTATTTAACTTGATTCAGCTCATTATAGGTCGGATTAGGTTACCTATTTAATAAAATGGTGAGGCTTGGGTCTAGATTTTTGACCTATTTAATAAACATGTTGAGTTTAATTGACAAAATTTTGAAGATTTTTGATTTATCTTATATTCGACCTAAACTATATCTAGTCTGACATGACTTGATTGCCACCACTAACTAGGGCTAACTAGGTAGAGGTGCAAAAACTCTACTATATCTTGCAAGAAAGAGAGAGACAATGAGAGAAAGGAAGAAGAGGAAGACTGAGAAGAGGATACTATCGAGTAATCTTAGAGGGTTTGCTGAGTATCAATACTTTGTATGGTGTGGAGAGAATTCTCCATCCATCATATATTAGTTATTCTATTGTTTTATCTACTTTGCAAGTATACATATCGCTTATTATATGCATGTAATCTATATCTTAATGGTGATTATCAAAAAAAATATTCATGTTCATATTCTTTTGCTTTACATCATCCTGTTGGACTGCATCAGCATCATTCAATATGTGACATCCAGCGCATGAGAAGACTCTTTATTAGAGCTAGAAACCATGTTTAGATAACCTAGTCAAAAATTTGGACCTTCCGTGTCCTTAAGAACGGCATCTTCATTGAACTTTATTGTAACTTTCTCTAATAATTATGTATTTCAAGTTCTAAGCCATATAAAACTAAAATAGAGTTCTTTTAGGATAGAATAAAAGAAAGAAAAAATTATAGAGACACCCCTCCAAGTTTGGGCTATTTACACTTAGACCCCAAAAGTTTAAAAAGTTTCAATTAACTACCAAAATTTCAAATTCATTATAATATGGCCCAATCATCTATCTCCATTACAACAGTCATCACATGATGGTCACTTGATAATGAAACTTTCATAAAATCTCAGAAATACCCTTTCCACTAACTTAGTAGGGAGCTCTTGTTTTGGCAAGAATTAAAGGGGAGGGGAAGGAGAGTTATGTGGCTCTCATGTGACTCTCTTCTTCCTTCCTGCTTTTTCTTTTTACCAGGTCTCTATGCTCAATTGGACACAAAGAAGAGGACTGGAAAGAGGTTAATAAAAAGGATGGGAGAGAGGACAATAGAGTGGAGGGGGAGAGAGGATGATAAAGTGGAGGGGGAGAGGAACTTGGAGCATAATGGCTTCGAGCATGAACATTAGCCACAACTTCGTCCAAAGCTCCAAGCAGAACTCCATGGTCTATTACAACTGTGAGTTGAGGGCTCCTTTAAACACCTCATGGACCACATATAATCTTAGATGGAGGTTCTATGGGTGCTCCTCGTATAAGGTAAGGGGCTTGCTCATTTCTAACTGATTTTCCATCTCCAATTCCTTTCCTATTTCTTCAATTTGCTAATGCAAGGAAGAAAAGGATGTGAGTTTTTCCAGCGGTATGATCCTCCATCCTCACTATGTACGGAAAACCTCATCGACAAGTTGATCCAAAAAAATAAAAATATAAAGAGTGGGATTCTGGTTTGCAGAGTGAAGAAAAAGTATTTGGATGGTCACATAGAGTGTCTTGGTACTAAAGTGAAGTATTAGGAACTGGGATGTCAAGGTTAGCATGAAAGGTTTCACTTAATAGATAAAGCAATCAGTGGAGGGACCAAGTATAATATAGTTGAACTTTTGGGATCCAAGTGTATCTATTTGAAACTATTGAGGGCTAAGTGTTTCTAATGTAAACTTTTAGGATCTCTTTGTAACTTATTAAGAAAGTAATGTATGGAGGTGCTTAGTATTTTGTGCTTGGTATTTTCTTATCTCTCATTTTTATAGTGGAGAATGGTATGTTATAATAATTTTGACATTGTAAATTCACATTATAGTTATTAGTGAATCCAATCTACCGGTATAAGATTGACTCTAAAGTCTAAATATTCTAACTTGGATATTTAAAACTAATGTTTAGCTATGCTAGTACAAAGTGTTGATACATAACTTAACTAATACATTAGAATCAGGGCATATACAAAACTAATTCAGCTACATCATGATTCAGTCTAACTGATATATATTCTAACTAATACATAACCTAACTGTACAACACTGATACATATCCTAATAGATTCAGCAAGCACAAAACTAATTCAGCCATATCTAATTAAATGAAGTGTCACAAAAGTACTTCAAGTGGCACAATATTGATCATAGGAATCAGTGCAATTGAAAACTTGCATTGCTTAATGTCAGCTTAATCCGACTGATCAAGCTAATACATAACCTAGCTAAAATCATGCAACTAGAATCATATATAACCCGACTATAAACTCATTCATAAACTATCACTTTATAATAAGCTATATCATGATCTAGTTGTGCTATAATCAGTCCTATTTAAAATGAGTTGAATATATCACATACCATACAATCACCTGTGTCATACCCTAACCATACAATCATCTGTGCTAATCTTGTTTACAGTATGCTAAACACAATCAGCTATGCTAGAACCTAACCACACATATGCATACAATCAAAATTGGCACATAACATGAATAAGATTATAATTATGCCATTACACATATAAAACATATTTTAAAAAAAAAAAAGCCAAAAATTGGACAATTTATCACCATATAAGATCACAAAAAAGACATTGTATACACCAAAAAATTATGACCAAAAACATAACACCAAAGTCTTTAAGTGGGTCTTTGAGATGGCTAGCTAGAAGAACTTAAGATTGTTGTTGGATCTGACTCTTGAAGGTGGTTGCTTCTGAGGCTACTATTGAGGTTGCTATTGCTGAGACTGTTGCTAAGGCTGCTGCTACTTGAGATAGTTGGTTATTGCTTAGGGTGCTTGTAGGCCACTGCTGATGGAGCATCCAAAATTGCTGCTACTGACAGGGCACCTAAAATTGGTAGTGACAAAATAACCCATATAAAAGTAATAAGAGTTTATAGCTACATAAAAGATCATCAGTGTACCTTAGATTCATTTTTTTGAATGTTTTACCTAGTTCTTCACTACCTATCACCTGAAAATGCAAACAAAGCATATTAAGTTTGGATGATTAAAACAACTACTCAAAATTGGAAACAAATACTCAAATCCAACTATTTAGTTTGGATTTTTTTTCATTACCTTCCTTTGCCTCCCACTTTTTTCACCTGCTCCACCAGCTACCTCATTTTTTTGCCTAAATGCACCTTTCCCCATTTTGGGCACTTCTTTCTTAGTAGGGTTGTCCTTCTTAGGACTTTTGTAGGTCCTGGCATTTTTGCCTCATTGCAGGTAGTTCTTACACCTGAAATCGCCTTCGTTTTTTTAATCTTGTGAGGATCTTGCACTTCATCCTCCCTTCATTCTCCTCCCTTCTTCTCGACTTCTTGGCCCTACCAAGAGGTCTCTTAAGTATAAATACAGCTACTAGCTCACACTAAAAGGGCTCCTACGACTGTATTCTAGGTAAGTCTTGATAAGTAGCTCATAAATTCTCTAGAACATATCTTTGGAAAAGCAATGGTCCACAAAATTCTCAACCTTTTTTCTAGATAATATAATTGCTACCGCTGCATAGCAGCATCTTATACTAATAATATCGAACTTTTTGCACCCACATATTTTTGTCTCTAGGTCAAACACATAGGTTAAATCATAGCGATTCACCTAAAAATTACTGCCTCCATCCCATGTGATGTGACATTGCATGGCTTGCAGCTTCGTTAACTCCACCTGCTTTCAAATTTTAGAACATATTGATCCTCCATACTTCAAAGCCGCCAACCTCTTAGCTTGGAACCTCTACATCAGAAGCCTTCTAATGGTCTCCAAATAGGTGATATGGCTTATCCCTCGCTATCATAACATAATTATTAAAATATTTCATATGTTGTTGAGTATCAGGTAACACATGAGCCTGGGACTGAAAGCATGCCTACACCATAAAGATGACCCTTGCTACTGCATACAGGGCATCCTTGAAGTTCTTGCCCTTAAATAACCTTCTAAAGTTTGTATGCAAATACCTCACAAAAAATATATGATCGGCATTTGCCATAAAGCTGTTAAAGGTCTCCACTAACTCCTAGAAAAAGAGTAGACTATGAATCATAAGGACAAAGGTTAGTATAGTGGACTGTTATAGAGGCTAAAATGATTAAATTTGAATGGCTAAGCCTCATCTTTTATATGTCTAATATAAAAGTCTACTCCTTTCTTCCACCGTTCTTATATCTCCCAACAGGTTAGTGATAAACCAGCTCTAGCTCTCCTTGACCACGACCCATGCAATAGGAATATGTCATGATTTTCATCACTCCCAATGGTTGATAATAATTGTCCTCCCATGGCTCCTTTCAAGTGGCGCCAATCCAAGCCAATAATGGGTCTACACCTATTAAGAAACCCCCTCTTACATATATCAAATGTTAATATAACCTTTAGAAGGAGGCTGCTACCCTTCTACTGAATGTACCCAAAAGCATGGTGCTGCCCTTCTTAAGTATGTGACCTATATATGGCTAGAAGTGTCTATCTCTTTACCCTATAGACTTGAGCCTTAGATATATGCACTTTGACCTCCCTCTTCACCCTTCTTTAACACTTCATTTGGTATTAGACTGATATTCTCCTTGGAAGTCTGAGATAACCATCTAGATTTACATGGTGATTCTCAGAGTGTCTCGCATATTTATGTGTGGGTTAAAACTTTCAAATATGATAGGTGGCTATCCTCTACAGGGGGGGTATGAATCCTCCAACCGTAATTCTTCTTGTATATAGTCATGACTCTAACTTTTTACATTATGCTTGTGGATATAATCAAAGCCTTCCTGCAAAGCATATTGCGTCAAAGCCCTCCTAAAAATATGAACTAAAGCAAATAACATCCCAAGTTTCAATTCCCTTACTCATCCCTTTAAAGCTTACTGAAGTCCATGTCCTCATTGAATTTTAGAAACCTTGAGCTACCACATTGCCCTTTAAATGAGCTAGTAATGCTTTTAAGCTCATTATTATCACCTAGCTCAAGCTTCTTGCCCATCATCTCCTCTTCTTCTACAACTCCTTCTCCTTGAGGACATTGTACATTTATATCAATCATTGAGTGATCAATATACTCGAACAACTAATCGTCCTCCTCATTTGATTCCTGGATAACAGACTACCATCACTATCATTGAAATTGACTACATCATCCTCTTATTGTTCTTCTTCCAAGGCCTCTTATCATGCCTTTTTCTCTGTTCATGATCTTACTCATCCTTTTGGATGTTAACATTCCCTAACCCTTCCATTGCTAATGCCATTTTTCATGTCCATCTATAGCCTTGTCTATCTCTGCATCCTGGTGCAATTTATCTTGATTGAGATCAGCAGTTGCCCCATCATTCTCTTATTAGGTGGAAGAAAGTGTAGAGGGTGTCTCTAGAAGGTCCAACTCTATCTTATTGATGCCATGTTCTACATAAACTACTTATATTGCTCTCCCCCTTAGTGATAGCCATCATATCAAGTATATCTTGATCACTATATAGTGGCCTAGTCCCTCTTTCAAAGATTGCCTTAGGACTAAATGTATAACTGTTCAATCTTTTGGTAATCTAGCTCCTTGGTAAGATTTTCCAACTCTATCATACTCATTTCATCTTAGTCACAGTTATCATAGTAGCTAACACTACCACCAACATATTGCATAGCGGGAGAGAAATGAAGATAACCCCTATGGTGGATCTCTAGAGCAAATAGATCATCTATTCGTACACAGAAAAAATCATTGTTAATGCCACTCAATTTTGTGTGGCATACAGAAGCACACCAACTATAAAGAAAGTGATAAAAAACTAGACAAACAATGATAAGATAGAACCACTTTCACATGGATAATTACAACATATGTCTAACAAGGGTCCATATTAAGATGCAGACCACTTTCACATAGACAATGACAACCTATGTCATATAAGAGTCCCTATTAAGATAGGGACCACTTTCACATAAATAACTACAATCCATATCATATAAAGAACTCTATTGAGATAGTGAACACTTAAAATCAATGTCATATGATTCAGGTATTTCTCTCACATACATAACTACATTCGATGTTATACAATCCAGGAACTTCCATCAAATTCATATTATAAATAACTACGATGCATATCATATAAGAAACTCTATTGAGATAGCGACCACTTACAATCCACGTTATACAATTCAAGCATTCGTCTCACATAAACAACTACAGTCCATATTATACAATCAAGAAACTTATATCACATTTGAGTATCATAACATGCGGCAGATTATAACATATCTATAGTGTATGGCCCCTCTCCAACCTATACAATCTACATGCATTTTGTTAGGATAGAAGGTGGACCATGTAGTGTGTGGGTTCCAACAAACAAAGATTCTCAAGGTCCCAACGATCTGAAAATCCATCTTTTGTTGAGACAATCGACAAGGTTTTATAGGATCCAAAAAGCGGATTCTTCATCTTTTCTACAGCATTCCAAAAGGTGGGTCATCTACTTTTTGGTAACCAATAGACAAAGGCTGCTATGCCTTCCAATCCATATGAAAGTAACCCTGAGACAACAATATTTTACTACAATCCCTAACAAATAAATATAAAAAAACTTCAACTTCTAACTACAATCCCTAAAAAATAAGCTTCTTTCAAGCAACTAACCATAAAAACTTCAATATTTTACTAGAATCCCTAAAACCCAACTTCAATATGAAACTACATGACCACATTGGGAACATTAACTCACATAGCACATAGCATCCGCATTATCAAATTAGAAAGAAATTTCAAAGGGCCAATGACAAAACCCTACCTCATCAATGCCTAGTGAGTGCCTCCCCCTTCTAGCATGCTTGCGTACTGGCTCGTGAGAAATCTGGGCTCATGGAATCCAACAATGCTCACAGAGTAGAATCTAAATAGAATTTTGGGAGCTTGGGAGTTAGAGAATTGTCATGCCAGAAACCTAACACCTAGGTTGACCACGTGACATGGCCACATGAACCCTAGAACGATGCCTAGAGATCATGCAAACCCTATGATGAACAATATCTAAGTAATTTCAGAAATTTAAAACAATAGTTAATGGTCAATTCAATCCAAAATTAACCACTATAAATAATCAATTTGCTCAATTACAAAATTTTTAAATATTAGTCAGTATCAAAATATAGAAATAACTAATTAACTAACTAATATCTATTTCTCTAACTCCTTATACCACCCATTTGAAATTATGCACCCCGTGTCTCTCAAAAAAGTAAGAGATAGATATGAGCCTTTCCAACCTAGCAGAAATTTTCACACATCCACACCTTATAATAATAATTGAGAAAAAATGATAAATAATCTATGTAAATTCTATACCATAGTATACCATAATTACAAAGATGAGCATGGCACACACAACTTTAAAATGCAACAAATCACATCAAATAATTTTTCCATATTTGCTTATATCGGATCCAATATCATCAAGTTTACAGCTTTGGAATACCACAACTACATTTCCATCCCTTGGTGGAGCATCAACAATACTACATTTTCGGCCCGTGGTGGGGCATCAACAACACCACATTTCGGCTTATGGTGGGGCATCAATAATCAGGCTAGTCTAGAGCACCGCAACCAACCATGCAAATGTGCCAATCAATAACATGCTTGTTATTACACAACATCGCACCACAAAATTTGACAAACACAAATATCAAATTTACACAATCAAAAGCAGAATATATGATAGATTCTTACATAAAGATCTATATATATATGGAAATAAATAAGTATATAATAAGCAGCCATCATATACCCAAGAAAGTAGAATCGCAGATGCACAAAATAGTTTACATATATAGGTGATCAATGTCCAGAAATTTTTACCTCAATTTTTGATAAACTCACACAATCCATACCTTGTTTAGAAACTGCGGTGTCAAGAATCCTACTCAACATTCTGCTATCCTGTAGAATATTCTCCTACATTGCGAAATAAAATATTAAAATAAAAACCATAAACTAAAACTCAACTACCTAGAATCTCTCTACTGGGGTTCACTAGGGGTCTACCATCGTGTTCCTTGATCCCTCATCCACATCTCTTCAGCCCATTAGAGAGAGAAGTAGAGAGAGGAGAGAGAAGAAAGAGAAGAGAGGATCTTCTCCTCTGTTCAAACAGGGGAGACATCTCTCTCTCCCTCCTTCTCAACCAAGCCTAGAGGAGCCAACGGACGGTGGCCCACTACAGCCCCTTCACTCGGCGGCAGTCCCGAGCACAAGCTGTGGCTAGAGGTGGTCGGCAATCCAAGGAAAAGAGAAGGAAATAGGGACGACCTTGTTTCATGCTTTTCAGACTTCTCGCCAGCCAAAACAAGCAGTGACCCCAGCCATCAAGCCAAAAAACTAAGAGGAAAAGCATCCTCAAAATTAACATACCTAAGATTTAGAAAAGCTGAGGGTGGTTGACCTTCATATCTTCCTCAACCTCACAAGTGGCCTCTCTTTTTGAATGGCTGCTCAATTGTATCTTCACATAAAGAATGGTCTGATGTCATAAGACTTGATCCTTCCTGTCCACGATTCATACCGGATATGCCTCATAGGTCAAATGTTCAAAAGGATGCAATGGCTCATACTCTACCAGATGATTCTATTCTGGAATATATTTCTTCAACATTGATACATGAAATACAATATGCATACTCGATAAAACCAGTGGTAATGCCAATCGATATACCACCTCTCCGACCCTATCCAAGATCTCAAACGAACCAATATATCGAGGGTTCAATTTGCTGCAAACCCTGAACCTCATCACACCTTTAGTGGTGGATACCCTCAAGAAAACATGATCACCAACCTAAAATTCCAGCTCTCTTTTTCTATTATCGGCATAACTCTTTTATCTACTCTAAGTTGTGTGAAGTCGTTCTCTGATTGTTAGTATCTTATCTACACTTTGCTGTACTAACTCTAGACCCAATAAATTTCACTCGCCCACATCATCCCAATATATAGGAGATCGGCACCTCCTACCATACAATTTCTCAAAAGGAGCCATTCGGATGCTTGCTTGATAGCTATTGTTATAAGCAAACTCAACTAGTGACAGGTGACTATTCCATGCACCACCCCAAGTCCATAACATAAAACTTCGGTATATCTTCTAAGATCTGGATTGTTTGCTTCGATTGTCCATCAGTTTATGGATGAAAAGCTGTACTAAATTTTAATTTGGTACCAAGAGCCTCATGAAGGTTTCTTCAGAATTGTGACACAAACCTACTATCTCTATCAGATACAATAGTAACCGGAACCCCTTGAAGCCTCATAATTTGTTCTATATAGAAGCCTACCAATTTTTCTAAAGAAAAATGGACCCTAAACGGAAAAAAGTACGCTGATTTGGTTAGTTGATCAACAATCACCCAAACAGCATTATTACCCCAAGGGGTTTTAGGCAAGCCAATCATAAAATCTATCGTGATATGCTCCCACTTTCACTATGGAATAAGAAGAGACAGCAATAGTCCGACAGGTCTTTGATGCTCAACTTTTATCTGCTGACACACTAAGCATTGAGAAACTTACTGAGCTATATCTCTTTTCATACCAGTCCAAAAAAAAATTCTTAGATCTCAATACATCTTAGTGCCTCCTGGGTGCACCGTTTAAGCTGACTTATGAGCCTTATCAAGAATCTCTTTCTTAATTTCAAATCCTTCGGCACACACACCCTATTACCAAACCTTAGAGAACCATCCACATGTATCCGAAATTCTGATTGGGCACCTTACTTTACAGTTTCTTTGATCTACTATAACTTTGAGTCCTCTTTCCAAGACAGCTTAATCCTCTCAATTAGAGTAGGCTATATTGTGAGAGTGGTAAGCTAAACCTTAGGATCATGCAATCGCACCTCAATCCCAGATCTCTCTAAATCCAATAAAATGTGATATTGGGTAGTAATCAAATCTACAAATTCACTCAAAATTTTTTTGCTCAAAACATCAGCCACCACATTTTCTTTTCCTGGATGATAACTAATAGTCAAACTATAATCCTTTAATAGTTCTAATAATCTTCTTTGCCTCGAATTCAACTCCTTCAGAGTAAAGATATATTTTAGTTATAGGTATTTATTAGTGTATGAATCAGTGTGGAGTTCATTTCAATTTGATATATATTTTAGAGAACAAACAATTGAGTAATTGCATGTTCATCTTCTGTACATGAACATAGTTATTTATCATAAAAATCACAATTTATCATCCATCTTGCAAGAAGAAATATGGAAAAAACATGTTCACTGAATGGTTGCAAGCTACTAAAATTTTTGAAGATGCACATGATCTAATTTATGCAGAATTTTCTACAAAATGGGTATGAAATTCAAAAAATAAAATTTGCACCAGGAGACAATAAAAAAAAAAGAGGATCGGTAGAATTATTTACAATCATCAAAGTTAAGGTGAGTTATATTATCTAAGAATACTTCTAAACATGGTTAAAGGACCAAGAAGTTATGATGAAACCAAAATTGTGAAAGGTATTATTCATCCAACATTTTAATTTGCATGCAATGTACTTGATTTATTAGGTAACAATAAAGAATAGCATGAAATATAAAATGAAGCTTCTCACTGGGCAACAACAGCTAGAGGTGCAAGCGGGTCAGGTTGGGTTGGGTCATCCATTCATCCCGACCCAACACAGTTCCTTGCTTGGGTCCTAAATTTTGATCCAGACCAACCCAATAGAATATCGGGTCGAGTTGAGTCAGGTCACCACTATAATTGTTGACCCAATAGGTCATCCAGGTTGGGTCGAGTCTATGTATAACCCAGACCCAACCTAAAAAATTTGAGTATAGTTTGGGATCGGGTTGGATCTGGTTCGAGTTAACCCATCCATGGCTTCAAAACTTGTTTGCACTCTCATAAGTTGCGGCTCACGGGCCCAAATAATTTTACAGATTCGGGTCGGAATGGGTCATAGGATTGAAAATTTAAAATTATCTAAATTTCAAATGGGTCGGGTCGCATCAGGTCAGGTCTAGTCTGAATTCAGCAAATCCGAACCCAACCCAGAAAATAAAATGGGTCCAATTTTAGGATCCGATCCAGCCCAACGGATCCTCCAAAACTAGTCGGATCGGGTTAAGCGGGTCGGGTCACGGGTCAACCCGACCCATTTGTTGCCTTATTTCTGGGATCACAATTGAACATTCATGTTTATTTGAATTGGAGGAATTGTTTAACAAGAATTGCAACTCTCTATGAATACAATCTTCAATACTGAATAAAATTATTACAGAAGAAATAAATAACAGATTACTAAAAAAAAGAATTAGATTATGATATTTGTGAATTACAACTGGAACACTCCAAGTTATTCAACATTTAAATGAGAAGAGAATTATTTACGATGAAGTTTTAAATGTAGTAACTAATTATGTAGGTCGATTATTTTTTGTCTATGGTCATAGAGAAATTGGCAAAATTATCTTTGGCAAACAATAGTTTTCAGAATTCGTTCCAAAGGAAAAATTATTCTTACTGCTGCTTCATCAAAAATTGCATCACTTCTATTACTTGAAGGATGAATAGCTCATTCAAGATTAAAATACCAATTCACTTAGATGAATGCTCCACATGTGAAATAAAAGAGGAACCCATCTAGCAAAGCTAATTGAAGAAGGGTGCCTCGATCATGGGGATTCTATACAATTGAATCTCGGGGGATGTTAGGTGGGATCATTATTACATCGAAGTTGAATTGTTGTAAAATTGATGTCTTCAATCAATGCAGCCAGAATGTAGTTATGGTCATATCTGATGGAAGTGGGCCGCTATGGGTTTTGTCAGCCGTCTATGCTAGCACTAACTTCAGAGAAAGGAGGAGACTATGGGAGGAGGTGAGTTGTCTAATCAATCAGAGATACCCAACAATGGTGGCCGGTGATTTTAACTGCATAGATAGTCCTATGAAGAAGAGGGGGGGCAAGCCCTTCACTCACAAGTTGGAGGTCAGGGAGTTTCAGAAATTTATTATGGAGAATGGACTGGTGGACCTAGGTTTCTTCGGGCTGAGGTTCACATGGTGTAACAACAGGCTGGGTTGTGCTAGGATATGGAAGTGGATTGACTGGGTCTTCACCACGGCAGGATGGATTCAGAATTGGCCGGAATTTATAGTAAGCCATCTAACATGCATTGCATCAGATCATTACCCTGTGTTGATCAGCACCTCCCCTTATACTCGGATTAGTGGCCCTTTTTAGTTTGAGAAACTTCGGCTCTCTTATCCACGATCCTAGGAGGTGGTGAGGGAGGTGTGGCAGATACCGATGCATGGGGATGCAGTGCATAGGGTCACCCACATGTTGGAGATGACAAAAAGGCGCCTGAGGAGATAGAACAAACATGAGGTGGGGAATATCTTTAGAAAGATTGAAGTTGCCGAAGCAGCGATTGGAGATCTTCAGGCCAAAGAGGAGCAGAGGGGTGGGTTGACTGATGGTGAGCAGATGGAGCTTCAGGCAGAGTTGTCTATGCATCACTCCCTTTTGCGACAGCATGAGAATTTTTGGAGACAAAAGTCGTGGGTTCAGTGGATCTTAGAGGGTGATCGTAACACAAGTTTTTTTCACCAAGCCACTATTATTCGCAGGTAGCAGAACAGAATCCACAGCATCAGGGAGAGAAGTGGCCACATGATTGATGATCCAGGCTTGGTTAGGAGAAGTTTGGAGGAGTTCTTCAGGTCCAGATGGACAGAGTAGACTAGTAGCAGTGGGTAACCCACCCAGCTTATCCTAGGGAGGAGAGTCTCAGATGAGGACTACTATGAGCTGATCAGACCAGTAACGACAGCAAAAATTCAGGAGAGTCTTTGGTCCCTGGCTGAGGACAAGGCTCCTGGCCCAGTTGGTTTTCCTCCAATTTTCTTCAAATGGTATTGGCACATAGTCAGGGTAGATGTGACTGAGGCTATCTTACAGTGCTTCAGTTCAACCAGGATGGCTTGTGAGTGGAAAAGAACTTTCATTACTCTTATTCCTAAGAGGCAGGACGCTATAGAGCCATGTCACTACCGACCGATCAACCTGTGCACCACTCTCTATAAGATCATTGCTAAGATCATAGTGAGGAGAGTCAGAGGTATACTAGCTGAGCTGATTAGCCCTGAGCAGGGAGCCTTCACTGGGGGACGGAGTATTTCTGATAATGTACTGATAGCACAGGAGTTCATGTGTGATCATAGACATGCTTCGGGCAGGAGGAGGCTGATGGGCATCAAACTGGACATGGAGAGAGCATATGATATAATGAATTGGAATTTCTTGATACGATCTATGGAGCTTTTTGGGTTCCATCAGCAGTGGATCAGATAGGTGGTGTGCTGCATTCAGGCACCCTCCTTTGCTATTCTGGTGAACGGCATGACTACGCAATTTTTTGAGTCCTTAGTGGGTCTGCAACAAGGATGCCTATTGTCACCTCTACTTTTCATTCTTGCCTCGAATGCCCTATCCAGAGCTCTATGTAGTGCCTCTGAGGCACAGATGGTGGAGCCCTACAGGCCGATGGCAGGTACTTTCCAGATCTTTCATTTATTGTTTGTTGATGATTGCTTCCTAATGGCAAGGGCGAGTAAGGAGTCGGCACATGCTCTTTGTAGGATCGTTGAGGAGTATTCCAAGGCTTCTGGGAAGCAGGTCAATTTGGCCAAGTCAGCAGTCTGCTTCAGCCCGAGGACTGATCCACAACTGAGAGGTGCCATTTTGGATATGCTAGGGATTGGTGAGCAGGAGGGCACTCTGCGGTATCTTGGGGTTCCCATCACCAGTCGGCAGCTACACATGGGGGATTGCTCGGAGTTGGAGCTAAGTTTCCGACAGAGGCTAGAGGGGTGGTAGGAGAGCACCCTATCCATGATGGGCAGGATTATCTTGGTCAGGTCAGTGCTAAGCTCCATACCCATATACTTACTTTCAAACACCATGGTTCCTATTGCCTTGTTAAGGTCACTGGAACAATTGATTTAGAGCTTTGTATGGGGTGGTCGAGCATATGGAGGAGGCACTCATTTGCTCGCCTGGGAGGTTCTTTGTCAGCTAACAAGCAGTGGGGGATTGGGTATACATTCCCTCACCACTAGGAGGAAGGCATTGGCGACCAGGCATGTGGCCAGATGTCTCTTGGAGCCAGATGGACTGTGGAGTAGATTGATGAGAGCCAAGTATGGGGGGCGGATTGAGAGAGATGTCTTCAGACTTGGACGACAGTGCTCCTACATCTGGTGAGAGATGTATGCACGGGATCCACTAGTGCACCCCTGGATTTGCTGGGCAGTGGTAGATGGCTGCTGCATTGATGTTGTAGAGGACAGATGGCTGACGGGACTACCTTTGTCCAGATGGCTGACCTTTTTTGACCCAGTTGCACTGGATGGGATCAGAGTGAGTGATCTCTTCACCTCAAGCGAGAGTGGATGGGATGAGGACCAGGTTCACATGCTTTTCGGTGATGCTTTGGCTGAGAGGGTAGTGGCTACCCCCCTACTACATGCGGGGATGTTTGATAGGAGGATATGGAGCTTGACAGAATGGGTGAGAGCCACAGCTAATGGTCTTCAGGCTATAGCGAACTCGGGGTCAACCCGCCGGCTAGAGGGGCGGTGGATTTGGAGGCTACGGGTACATCCGCGAGTGGCCCTCTTCCTGTGGAAGGTGGCGTGGGGCATTCTACCGACCAGAATGACTCTGGCTAGGAGAGGGGTTCAGATTCCGGCTGATTGTGAGAAATGCTCGAGGGAGGAGGAGACTATCAATCATGCCTTGTTCACTTGTTCATAGGCACTTCAGGTATGGGGCCTAGCTACTTCCTACCGGTGGACTTTCACCTCCACAGACGCATTCTTGAGCAAGTTGAGGGACTTAGGTCGGAGACCTGGTGGAGTAGAGAGAGGGATGGTATGGGCTTATATGGTATACCACATCTAGCTGGACAGAAGTACGTGGATTTTCAAGGGCAGAAGATTTTATCCAAGATCAGTGGTGGACAGAGCTTTTGCACATGTAGCTGAGCTGGCGAGCGCTGTGGTAGAATTTTCACCTAGAGAGGATAGGGACATTTGGAGCTCCCACTTAGATCTTGTAGCACCCAGACATGCTATGGTACCCATGGTATCCTAGGAGCCCCCACTTCCTAGTTTTCTCAAAATGAACTTTGACGGAAGTATTTTAAAAGGCAGTAGTAGATGTGGTGTGGGCTTCGTGATCAGAGACCAGGAGCTCAAGTTGATTGCGGCAGGGGGACGATGCATTTTCGATGAGTCCATCCTAGTGGCAGAGCTGTGCACGGCATGGGAAGGTCTCGTATATGCTAGTGTACACTTGGGGGCCCAGCGGATATTCTTGGAGGGTGACTCTGCCACAGCGATTGAGTTGAGTAGATCAGGTGTGGGCGTGCCAGGCCAAATCTACATCCACTAGTCAGGGATGTCTGCCATCTTCTAGACAATCTTAATATTTTTTGGGTCGCACATGTGATGAGAGCACAAAAGTACAATCTTCATACCATTTTAATTAGTATTATAGCTAATCTTTATTAATAAAATTAATTAATTAATATTTTATTTGTGTTTGAGTGCAAGTAATCCAAGAGACTCAATAATGTTAGGTTTCAACCTAATGCACGGCAGCCTGAGTTCAACAAATTCCCCAGTGTCCGTGATGAGGCAACCCAACAGTTCCTAAACTAAAATTCCCATGCATCCACGTCAACGGGCTGAAGCAAG